>JAQGAM010000979.1:0-10583 GCA_034697665.1 Nanhermannia comitalis
ATCTAAGCATTCTCATAGTTTACTACTTAAATTTACATACAAGCTCTTCAGGCTCTATAGTATGAGCCTCGAGCCTCACGAGTCTAGGCTTAAAAACCTCATAGCCAGAGCCTCAGCTTTAATCAATTAATTAAAGCATCAAAAACTTATACAAAATAAAATTTTCAAAAATAAATGTAATTTTTCTCTTTGAAATTTTTTCAAAATAAATTTCTATTGAATGAATTTTTGTACCGGAAAGTCCCGGAAAAAATAGAGAAATTGCTGAAAAGTGAAGGAATCACACCTCAGTGTTGGCACCGCTAACCTCAGTGTAGATCGAAAACGTTTAACAACCATTTAAATGAGTTTGAATGAGTTTACATATTTACCGAATGTTCGTTTCAGAGTAAGTCATTTTTTCTGACCTCTATAATGTGCTACAATTGAATGCAAAAAAGGAAAAATCGTTTGAAAAAATATTATTCTCTATTTTGAAGTGAGAATATAAAATCAGTCGATAATATCATTGAAAATTTGATTGACGAAGAATAAGATTCATTTACTTAAAAACTTGAAGAAAAAGTTTAATGATTTGGAACCGACTTATAACATATAATAATCATGTTGTATTTCATGATATGTGGATGCAGTGCAAGAAGGTTTCAATCATTTGTTCTTATGGTGAATATCATATATATTCCGTGTATGGCCGAAAAAAATACAATAGTTATAAACTGTAAAAGTTTAATACTTTACTTTACAATTTATATATTTAATCAGTTTTTATAAATATATTCAATAGAAATATAAATTATTTAAGTTATTAAATATCTTTAGTAATATTCTGATTAATAACAAGATTCATAAAATGAATGTTATAAATAATAATATATTCTCTAGTGATGAATAACAAATCATAAGTTTTCTACAATATATCAATAATTAATTAATGAAATTGTGACGATTGTTAAATAGTTAAGTATATGTTCGCTTCATTTCATGTGACATTTTTACCATAATATGAGTTTTTCGGTTATTTATCTGTTTTGGTAAAAGAATGAATAACTTATTGCATTATTTATCATCAAATATAAGTTTAATTTTTAAAAATATATATTTATATTTTAAAAAAACTTTATATAAATTTTAACATTTAATCTTTTCTTAAATAAGCAGTTTATAATTTTTTAATTTTATTATTTTAATTTATTTTAATTATTAAATTCAATATAAGCCGACTAATCGTTACATGTTATCATTTGGGAAAAAACATTCGCTTTCTATGTGAGAATTTTTTTTAGTACAGAAATAACTTATTGAAAATTTTGGCTAAAGCTTAGAAAATAAGTATTTGTATAATTTAAGTTTACAATTTATTCAATGAGATCTAGAAATTATTTTTAAAAGCATATCAATTAAACTTTTGCATAACTAGAATTTACTTTTTTATATATTTTTTAAGAACTGTAAAAAATACATAAATTAGTTTTACCTAATAATGAAATTTTCTCCAAATTAAAAGTATGAACTACTCTTAATATCGAAATTCATAATATTTGGGTTCACTTTAAAGAAAAAATGAAATTAGTTTCTGTTATAATTTTTTTTTATTATGGAGAAAGGTTTGCATTTATAATCAATAAAGGTGTCAAAATCGCATATACGGTAATAAATATCTGACCGGTTATAGATAATTACCTAAACTTTTGTATGCATACGAATCATTGAAATGGATTATTTGGCAAACTTTATCAATCAATATAAATCAATATTTGAAGTAAATATAAAATATTTAACTAAATATTAAGCTCCTAAAAATATTTACATGTTTTTATGTATAAAAAGGTTTTTAGATTTTAAAATTAAAGCTATTTCGAGTATAATTAAAGGTAAATTCGAAAATAAATCAGATTTGAATTTATCCCCTGAAGAAACCGCATCATTAGCTGTGATGTCGGGCTAAGTTTTTCTAAATATAAACAAATTTTTATTGATAGAAGATTGAAGTTTACTGAAGAAAATTAAAAATATTACTTAATACTCAATTGTAACGCAAATTTCAATGCAGAAACTCAATAAAGTAAATTTACCAAAAATTCATGAAAAATAAATAAATATCTAAGTAAATATTTGACCCTTTTTTAGTAAATATAATATAAAATATTTGACACCTTTAGTAATCATATTAAAAATTAGTATTTACATCATATGATATATCTTATAGCTGTCAAAAGAGCTGCTCTTCAATCTTCCCGAACACCCTTTCTTGTGAGTTTCGAGTTCTTCCTTATGTACAAACGTTTGTTTGCAACGAAAGGGACACTTAAATAAGCGGCGACTCAGGTGTTCCTCTAATTCCTTATTTGAGGCAAATTTTCTGTAACATCTTTTACAATCAAACATCAAATTACTGCTATCTTCTGATGACATTTTAAAGTTAAATTTAAACCTTTATCTATTGTAATGTAAAGTAATATACTTGAAAATAACAAAAAGACTACTAATTATTAAGTTTTACAATTGAAGTCTTATTATATTTATTATAAATATAAATTTAGTTTACATTTGATTTTCTATAACTTGAACCAAAAAAGCTTTACTTTGATATATGAATAAGAACTAATGCATATAAACTGATTTTCACTTTGAGATATGGGACGGAATTATATTTAAAACTTATACTGACGCCTAATAATGGTATGCTTTGACTTGCTTTGAGCTGATGCCAAAAATGTCATCGAATAGTCTTATGAAAAACAAGTCGACAGAATTGCATGATATAAGTAGTATTGAGAAATCATTTATATTAACTAATACTGTGCAGTGCATTAAATCCAGTTTAGAGTAAATAGAATTTAAAATCTTTATTTTTGGACACTTTAACATTGAATTCTAGTTTATATAAATAAATAAATGAAAAACAATTTTTAGTTTATTTCAGAATTATTTTGAGTTATAATAATTGAATTGATTCAATCGGTAAGATATACATAGAGTGTAGGATTGTTTATTTGCTTTCAATATTACTAGTGTTCGTGCAATAGTTGTGGTTTTTGGCACTCAAACAAAAACAATTTTTAAGTTGAGAGCAATGGCTTAGTTTAAAGCTCTTTATTGGCAACAATTAAAGCTCATAGTCTTGAAATCTTATTTTTATTAATGAAATGTTTGGTAATTGTTTATGGGGGTTATGGCAGATAATTTTCCAATCTATTAAAAATTATTCAGTAGAAAGTTATATTTCAATAAGAATTTAATACACATTAAATTATTAATTTGTTTTTATATTTTTTCGCTAAATATAAAGGGCTCACAAATTACACACTAGTACTTTAAATGTTTTTCGAGAAATAAAATAATGCCGAAAATTTATACTTTTCTAAAATGTTTGCCAATAATGGTGTTCTGTTGATAATATCCAATTGATATTTGGTGTTTTCTACGCATACTTTTACTGCCATCAAATTGTTTGTTTAATTTGCAGTACCAGTACATATATTCGAAAAAATGTAAAACCACTGAAAGGAGAAAACCAAATAACAAGACACGGAACAGATCTCTCAACATTTCAAATGTTATTGTAATGAGTGAATCGTTTGTTTGGATCAAATCCGGATTTATTTTTCTAAACATTTCTTCTCTTCTCCAGCCATAGAGTTTATCAATAAAGTTAACTCTTGCGGACCAATATTTATAAATTCCAACTTCGACTGTGTGCTCAAATCTATTGAATATTTGTGTAATATTTAAAAATTGTAATTATTGCTAAATTTTTTTCATTTCTAACATTTTGTAAATTTTAATTCTATTAGAATTCAAACGTTTATTAATATAATATCCGATCAAAACAGGCATAAATTCTTCATTTCCAATAGCCGTTAGTTTGTGTGGGTTTTGATTCCTCATGTGTTTGATTTTGTTGCCTTCTCTCAAATAAGCAGCTTTTCTGTTCGCAACTTCTTCTACGATATAATTTATTACACTTTGCTATAAATCCAGATTTAAAATATTAAAATGAAAGGAAAACTTAGAAATTAAAAAACTCTCATTTTAATGCAATGCTTACTTCTTGATCGTTAACAAACACTGCTTTTTCATTCAGTAATAGTATAAGTTCAATGTTAGGCCAACTCCTGTTAATTCTTTCAAAATAAGACCATTTGCCGCCTATTATTGTTATATTAGAGTATAATAACTGCTCAAAAGTTTCTATTTGTCTCATATCTAAACTGACAACAGAATGTAGAATATGACTACATATAGAACACGAGAGTACTATTGATGCAAATGACCAGATAGTCATTAATAGATTGTAGTTTTTAATAGAGCCATAACTTAATGTATAACTATATATAATAAGAAACACTTCTATTACGTCTTTTCTGCGTTTGAATATTTTGTTTTCATTCTTATAATAAACTAAAGTAAAAATTTTGTGCGTTATAAGTGTTATAATAATAATTGATATCATAATTAAAAGCCATATTATTATAGAAAAAGTAGAGAAAAGATGTCGGAATAAATTTCTTGGTTCTGGAAAGAGTGGACTCAATATTTGTATATCAGTTTCGGTTGTAATCCACGGAGAGATAGCAAAAGAATAGAATGAGACTTCTATTGTAGTTTGAGATAGTATTAGATCTAATTCTGGCTGAGGATAATATGGAAACAAATATTTAATTTGAGAAAAAATCTCTTAAACAATAATTTTTATTTTTACGTGAGTTTCCATAAGCTTTAGTGGATTTCCTATCATTTTATTAAAAGTAATGTTAAATCTGCCAAATTTTCTCGACATTAATATTTTGAATATTTCCAATTCGTAATTACACAGATTGTTCTGTAGAATTTCAAAGGTGTAAAAGTTATTTTATTGAAAATGTTAGCTTAAGTCAACTTTTTAAAATCAATGCCGTAAATACGTTTCACTCTCTGGTGGGACACCAGCCCATTCGCAACAATGCTATTTACAGATACTGTTTAAAATTAAGCATTACTTACATTATATGGAAATGTTCGGCCCGTAACTATAATATTTTGTAAGTCTAATATTTCTGTACTTTCACCATAATTATCAACATAATTATTATTTGCAGAAAGATTTAAACAATGAATTAATTGATTCATATTGTGGGAGAGCTTTAATTATTAGTCACGCATCGAATATGAAATCAAATATATCTCAAAGGCTCTCCAATTTATATAATTATGAAAATATTAGTTTAATTTATCTCAACTCAATGCAAAGTAAAAGTCATTAAAGGTATTGAAGTATTGCTAATCGATTGCTTTAATATACTGTACAGTGTACTGGTATTACATGATTAATACCATAATTTCAATGGAAATTATTAGAGGATATTATTAATCAAAGTAACACTTTTACAACTTTTATAAAGTGCAATAATACTTTTCTAAGTACTTGTATTCAAGATATTTTCATCAATCACAATGAAAAAATATAATGCCTGCAACTTCTATGTTCTATCATTTTTCTCTGCTTTTTATTATAAGCTAAATACGCGCTCACAATAATTAAAATCTCACAACAATGCCAATGGGCTTTAAAAACCCTATAAGTGTCAGTTTAATTAGTTTTACAAATGAAAACTCAATTGTCCTCAATTGTTGAAAAATAGATGATTGGAGCGCTGCTTAAAAGTAAATGATTAAGCTTTTGTTTTAATCTTTTTATTGAAAATAAATCTTCATTATTTAGGGAAAAGATCAATCTCAGAGTTTAGAGAAGCAAAAAATACTTCTTAGTTTTTTTAAGAATAGATATATTAAAAACTTAACCAATTTTGATGATTAATATTATTTAAAGCTTAGATTCTGTGCTTTAGATTCTATGTTTTGATATATTGTGATGAATTATTCTTTGAAAATTAAAGTGCTTTTTTAAATATATGATTCGGTTAGCGGTATAATTATAAACATTTTTCATATTTGTATTGCAAGCTTTTTCTAACATAAGCATTAACAATGAAATTCCATAACCAATTGATAATAAAACAAACAAATCGCGTAACATTTCTATGTTAACAGAACTTTTTTCAGAATAAAACACTTCGTTATTTGTTTTTTTGTTCTTTTTTGAGTAAGAATCAGCATTTCTTTTACCAATTATTTTTTCAATTAATGGTATTCTTGATTCAAAAAATCGAATAGTGATTCCCACCTCAAAAGTACGTTCAATTCTAATAAAAAGAGAGTAATTAATAAAATTTTATTTATAATAAACTTAACAAACATTTTATAAATTTTGATTCGAGACTTAGTTTTGTTTTGATTGATTGGATAACCAATCAATACAGGCATATAATTGTCATCAGCTATAGCAAGAGATAGATGCGGATACAGATTCTTCATTTTATTGACATAAGACCCTTCTCTCAAATAAACAGCTTTTCTTTTAATAACTTGTTCCACTATATCAGATAATTCTGTTATCTATTTTTGCAATTGAAAGAATGGTTAATTAATAAGCACTATTGGTATGTCTTTATGATTTAAATATATGTATAATTAACGTTGGCTTACATTATGGTCGTCAACAAATATTGATTTTTTATTTTCATTTAACTTAATTATCAATTCCTTTTTCTTATCAAAAATGAAAGTCTTATTAATTACATGAAAATAAGCGTATTTTCCACCGAATATTGTTTTGCTTGTATTTAATAACTCTTCAAAACTATTAACTTTATTCATATCTTGTTTTACGAGTGAATATAATATATTGCTATAAAAACAAGAAACCAATAGCAAACAAGATAATGACCATAAGTTTAATAAAAATATATTATTTCTCTTAATAGGAAATTGATTTAATAAGAAAGACGTGAAGATAAATAGCGTTTCAGAAAATCTTTTATTTGCGATGCTTTTCAGTGAATTTTTATTTTTCATAAAAAGTTCTGTTGGAAAAAGTTTAAGGAATTAATGAGAATAAAGAATTAAATTTTATTAAAATTTACTTTGAATTTTCGCATAAATATAAAGAGTTATTGACATTTTTATAATCGAGAGTAAGATTAATATCCAAACTATAAGAGTGAATGTGTTCAATAAGTTTTTAAGTAATGTAATCAAATGTGGATATAATGCGCTTAATATTTGGATATTTATTTCTTCCCTTATATAAGGACTCGTAGCAAACGTGAAAAGCCATTCCTCTATAGAAGTCGGAGCCAGTATTAAATCTATATTCTTACGTTAGAAATTTAAAATGAATATAAAACTTGATATATATTCTTAAAAATATTTTGATTTTCAAATTTATGACTCGAAACTCATTAACTATTAACTTAAAATAGAATACCTTTGATTCCATTAATGTTTTTGCATAGCCATTCAATTTAACATAACTTATGTTGAATTTTCCAAATTTTTTCGATAAAAATATATTAAATAATTCATTTTCATAAAAACAAAATGTATTCTTGAGTTGAATTGAATAGATTTTTTGTAAAAAAATACAATTTGTATTTTAAATTGTTATGAATACGCTTTGAGAGAGAAATTGAAATAAAAGCGAAAATAGCATAAGAGAGAAAAAGAAGAACGATCTGCAAAAATATAACCGCTAACATTGAATATAACATCAAATATTTAAAGTCATTTAATTTGTTTAGTGAGTGAAGTGTGTGAAGTGAATTAAAATAAAAAGGAATTATATTTGAAGCATAAAAAGTGAAATTGAAATGAGTGCTAAAATGAAATTTAAAAGCCGTAAACACTTGTTTGCAAATATTAACTTACATTGTTGTTGTAATTATTTCCGGCTATAATTATATGCTCTGGTTTTTCTCCAATATTATATTTATCGTAATATGTATTATTAGGTTCTAATTCAATGCAAGAACTCAATTCGTTTATATTCATATCCTTAACATTAGAAAAACTATTTAATCGAGTGATAATTAAATTTAAAGTAACAGAATTTTTGTATTTCAATAGATTTTCGTACTTTTAAAATGCGAAAAGAGTTATAATGCTCTTCAAACTTTTTAACTGTTGCAGTTAAATTATGCTAAATTAAACAAGATTAACAAGAACTATGCAGTCAAATTCATGTCCTGCACAGTAATTTGAATATACAGAATATCTGTATAATAAATGGCACTTTA
This sequence comes from Nanhermannia comitalis, assembly GCA_034697665.1. Taxonomy (NCBI): domain Eukaryota; kingdom Metazoa; phylum Arthropoda; class Arachnida; order Sarcoptiformes; family Nanhermanniidae; genus Nanhermannia; species Nanhermannia comitalis. The sequence goes on from JAQGAM010000979.1 coordinate 8,115, forward strand.
TATACAGAGTGATTTTTTTATGAGTTCGCACCTGAAATTTTTAATAACTTTTTAATTTCAAAAGATATACACATGAAATTTTGTTTAATTATACTTTATTTACTGACAAATATACGCATATTAAATTTTTTGAGTTACACCCACCCGTTCACGAGATACGCCCTTTTTGTAAATTTCACGTGATTACCTATTCCGAGTGGGCGGAGCATATAAAATATCATTTGATATGTCGATTCGATAGCACTCAACAAGACGATTCTAACGATGCCAAAATTCTTGATGTAGGCCTCCAGGTTCAAAAATTATTTCAATTTTTGTTAGATTTTATTTTTAATAGTAAAGCTATACTGTGTCAGCTTTAGCAAAAATTGAAATAAATTTTGAACCTGGAGGCCTACTTCAAGAATTTTGGCATCGTTAGAATTGTCTCGTCGAGTACTATCAAATCGACCTATCAAACGATTTTTTATATGCTCCGCCCACTCGGAAAAGGCAATCACGTGAAATTTACAAAAAGGGCGTATCTCGTGAACGGGTGGGTGTAACTCAAAAATTTTTTCATAATTCGATTTCTTTTGACGAGTACTGTCGACTTGGCTCACAAACTAATTTTTGTGGTTTTCCGCTCATTTAGTGCCACTGAACAAAATAATGTTCAATAATTGAAATTTACATAAAGGGGCATATTTCGTGAACAGGTGGGCGTAACTCAAAAATTTAATATGCGTATATTTGTAAATAAATAAAGTATAATTAAGCAAAATTTCATGTTTATATCTTTTGGAATTAAAAAGTTATTAAAAATTTCAAGTGCGAACTCTTAAAAAAATCACTCTGTACACTAAATTGAGCTGTTGTTTTGTAATTTAATTTTTACAATTCAAAAGTTACATTAAATGTTACAGTATTTATATACATGTGTGTATTCTTAATAGCATGTGTTGGATTTTATTTAATTGAAAGTATTAGAATTAAAATGAAACAATTGGACGTTTGAGTCCTATATGTTAAACATGATAAGAAAAACATAATAATAATAATTCACTCAAAAATATCTATTAAAAAATGTATAGTTATTCTTACTTATTTACTTACTTAGTTATAAGTTATTTTGCAAAAGTGCCGCCAATGATTAATTTTAATTAATTTACATCCAATACTTAGCACACAATAAATTTAAATAAGAATTTCAACAATCAATGTGACATTTGCAACATTTTATGTAAAACTGAGATGTTCTACAATTTTCTGCAAAACTTAATATAGAAATATTTCACAGAATCTATAAATATACAGGTATTTTAATGGTTTCTTTTCTAATGTTAATTGATATTAGTTTCTATTAATAATCATTTAATAAATGAAAGGAAAAAAGTAAATTGCTATCAAATTGTTAAGAAAAAATGCAATTAATAGATAAATCTAATTAATAATTAACAAAAATATATGTAACAAAAAATTCAAATGTAATTGTAAACTCAGATTTCCTAATTTTTTAATAACTTATTATAAACTAAACATAGTGTTAAGTAAAATCACACATATTGTAAAACTAGTGTATACTTCTTTATATAAGGCATTCCATTATATTTAGTTGTATTTAAAGTTTAAAAATAGTAGCATAAAAACTAAATAGATATAATGTTTTACACGAAATCGGAGCAGTCCGTGAAATAAGGGTGTATCTCAAAATTTTCACAAAATGATATTTTAATTTATTCAAACAGATCAGAATCATATTTAATTATAGTAAAAAAATCAATATATGTTGCAATTGAAAGTTTTATGCAATTAATTTTTCTAATTTGATAATTCTGATGATCTGAACTGTAAGAGAACTGTAATAACTGCTATAAATCTAGAGCGCATGTCTACTGTATTGCTTTTTTCTCGAAACAGTACATATATGAGATACACCCTTATTTCACGGACTGCTTTAATTACGAAATTGTTCACAAAGGGATTTTTATTAACAATTTCGATATTATGAAAATTAAGGCAAAACATTTACAGATAAACACCACAAAGACTGAACCCTCCACTGTAATTGACTTAATAAAAAAAAGTTTCACGACTATTTTCGTGAAATGTTATTCCCTAGCAATAAGTAATTAACTAACAATTTCATGCTTGCATTTATGATATTGGATAATGAATTTTGTGTGGTTTTCATGTGTAGCTTTATTAGGTTAAGACTTAAAGAATATTCTGTGACAGTTACCACACTTTAAATCAATATACATGTGTTCAAAATAAATGAGTAAACGCACAAATAAAGTATTTCTTTTATTTATTATTATAAATTACATAAAAGTGTACAATACTTGACGATAATCCTAATTATAGGTACTGGTGGTTAACGTGTTTAAGACCACGTGAGAGGTAATACAATTTTAATTATTGATATCTGTATTCCTTATGATGTCGATAGGTATAGGCTAGCCGAGGCTCCAGTCTTGGCTTGAGGGC
>JAQGAM010000980.1:0-10582 GCA_034697665.1 Nanhermannia comitalis
ATACTGATTACCTGGACTTTGTAGAAACTGCGGAACATTGGCTTGATATTGAGGAAGTCCGGCTGCGCCAGGGATAGGGACCTGATACTGACGCTGTTGTGCCATTTGATTGAAATAAGGCGGTGTTAGTACAGGTAAATTACTTACAATATGCTTAAAAAACAGTAAATAAGGCATAAATTTAAAAGTTATTATCATTGAAATTTTGAGCTTCAACTCAGTTTAATTTAATTTTCTTTTTATTATTTGATAAAAAGAAAACTATAATCATATGGAGAGGAATGTTATTCACAAAAAATCGACGACCTTTTGAGTTTAAGATTTAAAGCTATTTCTACCATAAGAGGTATATCATCATAAAAAATAGCAAACATTATTGCAAGTGATGTCAATGTGAAACTTGTTGGCATCAGACAGGGGTCAAATGTAGAGCCGGATATACCTACTGTGCACACTTCTAGAAAACTACGACATTTAAGTTATAAACATTAATTATATATGATTACCAAATGACAATTGCATTTGTAAAGTTCATCGAATGATTTTAGAAAACATTATGAATGCCCTAAATCAAGAAACTCGTCATTTGTTAGCTGGAGATCTCATGAATACATTCATTAAATCTATTGCTTCGTGAGTACTATGAGAGCATTAAGAATTGTGACAAATCGAATATTATGAACTATACAAAGGGTCAATAGGAGTCGATTCTTAATTCAGTCATCGACACCGGGAGACAAACGTTTAAATGTTTTAAATGTTGATTTGAGAACTTGAAGGCATCATTATATTTAAGGGCAAATGTAGCGAATTTTATGATCGCTGTAATGGTTTTGGTCGGCTTTCTTGTAGTGTAAACGAAGTCTTCTAAAAAATGGAAATGTGACTTATCGTTATGGGAAAATGTTAATCCTTGTCCAAACAGATGGGTCACAAGTCCATGTCTCTAACATAAAGACATGCTCTTTCATATAATATTATCTTACAATTTTGCCTCACTTAGCAGTTAGTTTACGTTCATTGTTATCATAGCATAAGCACGTATTAACCCTTGAACAGAAGGGTTCGTCTCATGCAATAATTGCAATAAGAGTTTGCTTTAGTCTTATTTATTCTTTTCTTGGAATGACTGGAAAAACAAAATTATTAACAAATCATAAGTCATGTGTCGAATTAATTTGATGTGCTGTACATCTGACGCGTCGAGTGATGTGACACAAATGAGCCCAAACAATAGTCAACTCATGTGATCAATTAATCAATCGGTATCTCAACATTGCCTTTCAATTGACTTCAATGACTGCTATGCACTAATACAAACTTTTACTGTACTGTATATGTAATAAATGCCATGCACTCCAAACTAATATGTTGACCCCTCGGGAGTATAAGTTTGCGGAGCACTTGTGCAACGAATAAGATGCCTATTTCTGGAAGTAAAGGTTTACAGAGCTTGTATTGAACAAACTCTCTCTCCCCTCTCTCTCGACTGAATTAATTTATTCGCTGCACCACTCAGGGAGATTCAGCCAGTTTTTCATTAATGAGAATCAGCTAGAAGGAAAAGTGTGCTCTGCCAAAGAGTCAATTCCTTGTGATCACAAATGCAAAGACAAGACCGTGACTAACTTGGCATTAACGCGGGTGACCATTAATTCGACCACTGACTTGAGGCTTAGTTGAACACAGGGTTTGGTTTAGAACTTCTTTTGGCATAAGCGGATTCATTTACATGCATTGTAGTTGAATATGTTCCACAAACCTTATTCGTGATAAGAGCTCACTTGTAGAGTGTTTTTATGATTCTTCAGCTTTAATGCAGTATTGAATACCTGTATATATAATACATATCAAGCTTTTGGAGCATTAATTGAATTTTTTAAAATTTATTAGCTTTGACCAAATTAGTTAATAATAGAGTTACTTATCATTTAAAAACTAGAATAAGCAGTAATTATCAATTCATACATATATACAGTATTATTCACTCGTTTCATTCATAATGTTGTGGCCCTTAATTTTAAAGCGTATTTTTGATGAAACTATAAATCAATTAGAGTTTTAAAAATAGATTCATTTTAATCTTAATGTTAATAACATTTCTGTAATCCTAATTAAGTACCGGTATGGATGCCATGAGTTAGTAGACAATGAAAGATCAATCTAAGCAATAAAAATTAGCATTTCTATTTTATTTTTAATTAAATAGTTTTTATATATTTATTCCATGAAAATATATACTTAGATAACAACTTGAATTTGAAAAAAACTAATTCAATGAATAACTCAAATAGAATTTTGGAGAGTTTGTGATTTGTTAAAAAAACAATTTATATGCGGATGAATTTGAATTTGTAAAAAGTTTTAAGATATGTACTAACAAAATATGAATGACAATAGATGAAATTTGCAATCAACGTAAAAGTAACTTATAATAACTTATAATAATTAAATTACAAGCATCTCATTAATTGAAAATAATTTGCTATGCGCTTAAAGTTACATAAATTGTTAGCTTATGCTGTTTTTATTTGCTTCACTATATCGAGAACTTTTGACTCTTAAGAAAGAGGAGTACTGTTCCATATGTTCCTTTGATCATTAAACATAATTTAAATATAATTTGCTTAAAATATTTTGTATCGTACCTTAAATTAGGTATATTTGATTTCAATATAATATTAAATACTTAGATATTTATGCAATAAATTATATCATACATAATATTTAAGGGAAGGTTTTTTAAATTACTCGTTCTTTTGAATTTTGGCAAACCTGCAGACTTAACATAAACATTTACCGCGGAGTATAATTAAAATCTGAATGATATTGAATTTTTTTTTTGAATAATTTGTTGACATATTCAGAAATGAATATTTGAATAATGTTATGATTATCAGAGAGTGAGTGAGACTACATCAAAGTGGGTGGCAATTCGAGAAATACTATACTTTTATGCATTATATAACTGCTTAAGACTTGTTTCGATTGTGAAGTTAAGCATTGTATGAATGAATACATTGCAATGTTGTTGAATAAAACATATTTATAGATAACGTTTTCTTTACCATAAGTATTCACTCTCTAATATATTTTACCTTTTCTGGCTGTCGCGACCCCTACTGCTTGTATAAGTTATTGTTTGGGTTGTCATTTGACTGGTCTGGTCCTGGTCTGGTCTACTGCTCAATATGTTTCGGTCTCAATAATTAAACATTTAGCTATTGAATTGTTTTGTCTGTTGTTATCGTTATTTTGTTAAATTAATGTTTGGGATAAACATGACAGACATGAAAAACATGACAAATATGACAAACATGACAAACATGCAAAAAAGTTAGCCAACCATAGCACTGATGAGAACAGAATAGCGCTAATTATTATTTGAATGAACATGAAAAAGCTCTAATCCTAATACAGTAATGCAGTTATAATTACTGTCCAATTCGGTTGATATACAACATAAATGGACTGCTGGCGCGTCACTAAAAAGCTGACAGAGGGGCGGACAGATGCATGTGAAAGGAAAATTTGAAATAAATTTATATGAAAGCTGACGAAGACGAAGGTCACAACTGCTATTTTCCTTTTGACATTGTTTTCATTGTATTTAATAAGTGGGAGATCTTTTGATTGCTATCGTCGTCATTATTACGTGTTCCAGATTTACATCGATTCAGTCCTGACATAAATAACATTTATTGAAAGTTTTACATTTATTGTGCTTAAAAGATGGTCATCACTGCAGCAGCAGTTTGTTTCATGCGATACTTGGGTCGCACGCATATTATCGGTTCAAAAAAACAATTTAACAAATATATAGAAAGAAAACCATTTTAATAACAAATCTATAAGTAATAAGTTTGAAAGAATTGCTTTTTAACTTTTTTGCGTTTATTATTAAGAACAAAAGGAGTTTTATTCGTTGCCATCAACGTTATGAAAAAGCATCCAATTATGCAACTGAAGGGGAACTAACAAACTTGACTTCAATGACAAAAACGCATTATTAGCTTTACTACAATCTAATAATACAATTTGCAAAGATCTAAGTTGAATGCCTTTTATGACTGTACGGCTAATTAACTTCGTTAGAATGACAAAAAACAAAGGGTTTCAAGCAATTTGTCAAAGATATGCAGTCATAGCTTTTTCTTATTGGCAGTCACTCTTATAGAGGAGATGGTATAGAAGAATACAATAGCGTATATAAGTAGAAATACTAATGTGGCGAGCAGTGCAATGCTGCAAAACCAATTGTATTTTATATTTGCTTTTTCTTAAAGTCCTCCACAAGTGTCTGAATGATTTTTAGCTCGCATTTACATTCTCGCTATTTTTATTCTCTGAATCATTATTTACATTTCACATTCTTTTATGTATAAAAATTAAAGAGAATGTATGGCACAGAAAAGTAAATCAATGGTTTACAATACAAAGCATCGCTTGTTTACAGTGTTAACACAGAGCAGTTCAATAAAATTATGATCAGAGTCTCTATTTTTTTGGCAATTAAATCATCAAAAATTAGATGTCGGAAATTCGGACTTAAAATATAAGGAATTTTTGGGCAAAATTTTGGAAAAATTAAGAATTTATTGAATAAAAGTTATAGACGTTTTCAAAACTTATTAATTATTATTTAAGTCCAAAAAGCTATTAAAACAAATTAAATTCAAGTTTTTTACATTTTTTGTCTGAAAGTATTTTTTATATTGAGAAACAATTGAATGTTCGGTTTATAAACATAGGCTTATTTTAATGTTCATTTTATGAGCTCAATTCATTTTAGGGACAGATTGAGTAATAAAAATAAATTCATGATTTCCTAAGTGGAGACTTCCTAAGTCCACTTAAGTCGAGACTCTGGTGATAACTGACTATGTATTTGGGTTCATCATCAAATGCATGCCATTTGGTTGCATTGACGCGCTTTTGTACACAGAAGTATATACTAAGTATGTACTGGTATTTGCGTTTGGAGTAGTGTTGTTTCTCTTTCAGTTTGTCTTTTAAAAAGTCAAATCATTTGTCTTGTCCTTGGATTTTACTAGTGTTGGTTCCGTTCTATTCCGTTCTTGAATAGAATTTTCAATTTCGTTCCTTTGAGCAATTTTAATACCGTTCCGGTTCCGTTCCAGTTTCAGGAACGGAATAAATACTAGATTTCACTTTTCAGAAGTCTATACAATGCCACTAATTTTAAAATATGTTCAAATAGTATTTTAATCCTTTTATAATATACTCTATAATAAGTATTTTTGTAAATTGAACTCTAAATTTTGCTTAAAACAGTTTTTATCGATTCATAAAAGTAGTTTCTCATTAAATGATTGTAATGACTGTATTGGCTGTAAAAGACTGTATTTGCATTTTCTTTGGATTTCACTTTTGAAAAGTAAAATCATTTGATTTTCATTAGATTTTGAAAAGACAGATAATTTAATGTCTTTCCCAGTGGCGAAGCCAGCATAGGGGCCGAGGGGCACAGGTCCCCCAACTTAAATTAAAAGTTAATTAATTTCATAAAAAAGCTTTATAGGATTGTATTTTTTGAGCTTGAATTACAAAAGCGAAACAACACTAGTTTGAAGTAAATGCTTTCCGATACTACACCAGAACAGTATATGTGAGAGTGACTGCTTTTGATGCTTTAAAAAGTCCATTCATCTGAAAAACAAATTTTCTTCGCCACGCGAGCGAAAGCGTACACTAAATTTGTAGTAAAAGTTTTTTCTCCCAGTCTTTTCTAATGAATTTTACTTCATTAAAGTTGATGGTCCGTAAAAATCGCGGAGAAAAGAAAAGCGAGACAAAACTGAGCAAATTGCTGGGACGCGGTGTGGCATAGCTATACAAAAATGCTAACTTTTTGCTTTGGATGCACTGGGGTCGCACTTTTTTTTATAAAACTCCCTCAATTTTATGCACATTATAAAAAATGAAAAATATTTTTAATGGATTGTGATTTCATGTTTTTCACAATGTGTTTCAATGAAAAATCAACTGTACTTTTGGGACTGCATGAGACGCATGAGACTACAGTACACACAATACATAAAGCTTTGTGTTTTTGTTCACTCAAATAACTTAAATAGCTTGAAGTCTTATGCAGAACGTATATGTTTTATCAATATATAAAAAAATGATTTAGCCCTTACTTTACTGTTTAAACAACAGTAACTACTATACTAAAACTGCTAATACCGTAAACTCTAAAACATGCAAAAATCAAGCATCAGTTTGAGCGAAAATTATTGTTTCTTTGCTTTAAATTAGATATTTGTGATTCACATCGTGTCAGCTGTAATGACGATTTGTAAATTAGATGCAAACATTTGCCATTAATAGGTTATTGGATAAGGTTTATAACTGACGTCAGCTGTTTTACAACACTTAAACTATTATATAACTAAACTTCTAGTGGTGTACAGAGTATTGTGCATAAGGGGTTCAGTGGCATAGCATTAAAGCATCATTGCATGATAGTATGATAGCATCATAAGCTTCAAGTAGAACAGCTTGAATGTAGTTGAGAAAAGCATATTGTGTTCGGAAAAAGTAAAAAATAGAGCACTTCTTAAACACCATTTTCTACATCACATTCTCTACCGCTTAAAATAATGATTGCTTTACTTATTTGACTTTGACGTACAAACGACCATTACTGAGTAGAAAGCTATTAAGGCTATGAATGTTGCCTCAAATTTGCAAAGATGTGAGAGAGACCAGAGAGCGAGAGAAACTTTTGTGGAATGTTAAAAATCAGTTTTAGTGTACGCGCGATCGCATTGCTATTTGCATAGTTCTTCTAAATGAAAGTAAAGTATATCTGAGAATAGTGTGAAATTGCATTGTGTGAACTCAAATACACAACATTTTAAAACCAGGGGAAAGAATCACTTTAGAGATAGTATCTGATTTGAAATACACACCAACTGATAAGCCATGAACGGTACAGCTGGTGTTCACAGTGTCACAGTTAATTACGACAAATGTTTTTCAATTTTAAAATTGGTCTGCAAGACAACAGGCAATTGCAATCTCCCTCATCTCATCTCCCTTTTAAGCAAAATTACATTATTTTAAAATATCGTAAATCGTTTGATGCCTTTGTGCGCCTTTAAATCTCAAATACGAAACAGGGAACTTTTCATATACAGAGTATTGCAGAGGAAATTGTAAAATTATTTTGTGAGGCATCAAAACTCAAAGGCTAGACTTTCATAGAATACTTTCGCTTTTAAAGTTATGTGTCATTGAAGTAACGCTTAAATATTCATGACTTGCAAAAACAGTTAAAATGTTAGTTTTTTATACAATTGAGCCATTGATTCTAATTCTATAATGAGTATAAAGGGATAATTGCCTACTTTAGATAATGAGTGTCATGGTTTATAACCTGATTCACTACACATTAGGATCAGAGTGTAATTTTAACTGATTCACTACACTATAAGCATGTTATCCTTAACTGTCAAACTTTAATCGTTCATTCAATTTAACATTTCCTCTTCAATGAACTTAATTAAACGAACAAAAAAAGAACAAATCAAAATCGTGTAACATTTAATCAGGTGGGAGTTGTATTGCGTTTTTGAAATTCATTTCTTACTTCATTGCAGTCATTTTTTATAAGATAAATATATTGCTAAATAAGTATTAACCGAATTATATTTTTAGAAAATATGTAATGTTTTTAAATACTAAACTGTTTTAAATGATTAATATATTTATCATTTGTGAAGCATTGAGTTATCATAAAAAGTATGTTTCGAAAAAGCTAATCAAATACCAAATATATAAGCTCTCGAAATAGATAAGTTAATTTGAATTTATAATGATTCCAATTTCATGAGGTGGTCGCCGATATGAGCTAATTATGCGTTGCATAGCTTTCAGTTTTATGAACACTCTTCATAGAGCTATTATTAATCTCAGTCACCGGCGAGAAAAAATGTTTTGCTTTTAGCATAAGATACTGTCATTAAAAAAGTTTTTAAATTGCAAAAAGATGCCTGAGATGACAAAAGCGGTTGTTTTGTTTGACTGGAGGCTATGTCATGCACAACTGCCTGAGCCGTGACTCAAACTGCGGAGAGGCGATGCAATTACTAACCACTCGTGTCCTGATCGTTATCAAGTGTCGAAGATTCTGTCACTAGATATCATGTCTGGTCATCTGTGTGGCCGATCACGACGTAGGTAATTACGAAAACTCCTTTTCTAATACAAAAGTCTTTAATGATATACTGAATGGCTCTCCAAAGTCGACATTTTTGCAATAAATTAAGTGTATAATGCATTGGCTCAAGATTTAGAATTTAACACATTTAGTATTATTACTTTTTTTCTCAAGAAGATTACCTCAATATAATGCGCTTTAAATTATTATCAAATATCTTTATCAGGTTTTAATCTTTTTAGACTCTCAAACATAAACATTAAACAATTTTACAAAGACTTATGCTATAAATCTTATAGTATTGATAATATTAGTGATGCCTGTACTGGATGTGATTAAATAGGCTCACATGTATGTCTATTACCTGATAACAACGCACATGAAATAATAGCAATAATTATTATTCTTTATATCTGTGGGTTTTACTCGTGAATTGGTTTGAGTGAATGCATTCTCACAAACTGAATGCACTCCAATCATGTAAAGAATACACATCATTATCATTAGCTCTTATATAAATATATTGTATATTCACTTTAATTTATCAATTACTATATTTTTTCAATTAATCCATTTAAGTAATTATTATATTTTGTTTAAATGCATTTGAGGCAAAAAGATTTAAATTCTTAAACTTTTAATTATTGTTTATCTTTGAATCCAAATGTGATAAAACTTAATTTATAAATTATTATGAAATACAAAAGCTTTTCATTAAAATCTAAAATATAATTAATATAATTGAAGTGAGACAATCAAGTTAATAAAAGTTTAAATGACAAGATTTGTTTTTAAAAAATACGTATCCTTTAATTTATATACAATCGTCTAAATATTCGTGTCCTTACATACGAATTAAATATAATCAATTTTGTTGTGTCAGACCTGTAGGTTAGCATTTTTTAGATAATTTTAGAATAATATTGTCATTAATTTTTTTATTTCCAAAGTAATTGAATTTCAAATTCTTGTTCAGAATATTTGTGACGATAAAACCACTTGTTTTTGAGTCAAATACGTGTATAATTAAATTTAAAAAATTAAATTTAAATCTCTGAAATTTAATTAATAAGAAAACCAAATGACACGAAATTAAAGATTTGAAAATTGATTTAATTTTGTGAGTTATAATTTGAAACTTGGATTAACCCGTTATGGCACGTTTTTTATTGGCGATTATTTTTAAAATTTAAAATTCTTAAAGCTTTTCGGACTTTAAAAGTCTTTTCTGTCAATAGTTATAGAGTTTGAATATTTGAGTTGAGAGGAACGCAATCTTATTATTTTGATGTTGAACTCAGAGAAGAGTCAATTCAATTCAAATCGTGATTCTTTTGACAAAATAGTTGCGAATTATAATGGATTGAATATTTCGGGCATATCTTAATTAGAAATTGATTCAAATATTGTTGTCTCTGTTTATTATGGATTGCTTTGAGTCAAAGCATTCATGACTGGATGAAAGTGTTCGAGTGTTTCATGTGCTTCATGTGTTTCATGCAACTGAATCGTGTAGTTACCTGTCCCGGAACTTTGCAAATGACTTGAGGCGATAGAGGCGTGGCTTTCAAATGGAAAGGTGGAAGCATTACCAACAATGCCATACACTTAATTGCATTTCATTGCATGGGGGAGTTTGAAGATGAGAGAAATCGCTTTACTTTTGGCTTTAAATTCTACCTTTTCTTTAGTGTCAAAAATTCTATTTTTCTCTTTTTGTTATGAATAATAATTGACAAAAAATAAAACTTTTTGCAGTTTCTTTGAACGATCAAATCTTTCATCGAGTAATCAAACCTGATATCTATGAGAACAATAATTCTAGTCTTCAAAAAACAATAGCACAAACTTGACCTCATATGTATTGTTTTGGTGACAAATAAAAATTAAATACGAGCTCTCTATCATTTTTTTGTTCACTTAAATGTCTGCGCATTTAAATGTATTGACCTTAAACAGAGTCAATTTAGGGGAGTGTGTGGTGTGTTGTGTTGTGCTGTTGTGTGCATTACTCATACTTTACATTTTTGAATCAAAAGTCAAATAAATACTTGTGGAATTGCACTCTAAGTCTGTTGGGTCTGTTAGCTGTGCAAATATTGCAAAGATGACAGAATTACTGCATTCTGTCATTTCATGCACGAAGAGGGGAGTGGAGAGAACTCAGACAACATCAAAAGAAATACGGGCCATAGTTTTCAGACTCTTAAAATAATGGAGTGTGTCCTTGTCTTATGCACAATAGATTCTCTCTGAGTCGATGCACTGTTTTCTTTTTATTTCTATCTGTGGATAAACTTCAGACTTCTTCAGAAAATTACAGGCATTACAGGCCTTGTCATACAACTGCTTGTTTCAGAGCAGGAGAGAGAGAGAGAGAGAGAGAGAGAGAGAGAG
>JAQGAM010000981.1:0-10575 GCA_034697665.1 Nanhermannia comitalis
GAGAGAGAGAGAGAGAGAGAGAGAGAGAGAGAGACAGACAGACAGACAGAGAATTTGTATGCTTAGAAGACTACTAAACAGGGAAATGTAGGAACAAATCGCTGTGGGACTGACAAACACAGTGATAGGGATGCGATTTTACATTTGATGCAGTCATATGCGAAACAATTCTAAATAGATTCTGAAATGGATGAAAATGGGCAGACGATAAGTAAAATATAATTTATCAAATGCATGCAACTTACCAGTTATTATTATATAGAATATTATCATCTTTTAAGCAATAGCTGCCGTTCAATTACTTAAAGAATAAATTCTCAAAAATAATGGGCAAAAAATATGTTTTTCAGGTGGTTTTTGAATCTGATCTCACATGAGTAACAATCACTTCTGTAGTTTTAGAAGTTTTATGGCACTTATAAAAATGAATAAATAAATTAAAACAAAATTCTAATATTACGCTCAACTTTAGATTATGAAAATTCAAAGACAAATATCATTGTTTTATAACAAATCTAATATTTATTCAGTGATAAAAAACCAAAATTATTATAAAGTTATTGTTTGAAAATTATTTATTACAATAAAAGTTTATAAATTGATATTCTCTATTTATACGAGAAATCATTTTTCTCTAAATATTTTTAACACTATTTTTACTCCTAAGAGAGTATGAAATGAGACGGAAAGCTGATAATAAAAAAGCAAACCATTATAGAGAGCTATACTGACGACTGATGACGAATGAGTAAGTTCAGTATAACACCAATTTCAGTATTTAGAGAGCACTATATTTTTCAGATACTACAAAGTTTATGCAGTGCAGTATAGAATTCATAAAAAATATTAAATGCGAAATAAATGAACACCGGATGACTGTTTCTGTCTGTAATGGCAAATCAAATTGGCCGCCCGTGTAGTTTATGAGATAGATTATTATCGATATAAAAAACTGTAATATCTTATCTTCTATTGATTCCAAATATAATATATATTCATAAAACAATTGCAATTGAAAGCTATTATGATTGGCTTAAGAAGTTACTCAAGAATTATTTAATTATTTTTTAAATCAAGATTTTATAATCGATTAACTTTTAATGACATTTAATTAAAATACAAATTAAAATATTCTTTTATTAGATTAAAGCGAAGAAATTCTAAAAATTCTATTATATTAGTTTTGAAACTTAAAAGTTATTGTATCCAAACTTAAAGTAACTTAACATAAATTTTCTAAAGATAAACATTAACCGAATTGAGTTTATAGCTTAGTATTAGTTAATGAAGTCTAAAACAGCGGACATTCATTTTAATGTTTGTCAAATGATCCACTAATGAGACCCACTCCATGTTCTTTGAATTGAAGGACAAACTCATGATTAATTAATTTCGAGCTCTTCTAAAATAGAAAGCTTTTCATAAAAATGAAGCGAATAATTATGATTACTAACGAGTTATATATTCAAAGTATAACTTTAAGACTTCAGTACGTTTATGACTGTAAAGCCAATCAAATGAGTATATATTCTAATAAATTGTAGATAACTATAACAATTGTTAGTTCATATTATGTAACAATAGCGAGTTTATAGATTTGATAATTCTATCCGTATGTTTGTCTCTTCATTCTTAAAACTTTTTAATTCATAAAAAGTATTCTTTAAAATAAATAAAATAAAATAATTTACTCTTTAATAAAGTTGCAGTGAAACTCCTTTTAGGGGGTAAAAGAACACTCGACTCCTTTAACGTATTAATATATAAAAATAGAAATAATACAATCTATTTAATGTATGATGACTTGGAGTAGGAACGACTTGGAGTAGGAACACGTGCGCATAACTATAATTAAGCATTCATTCGGAATTATATATTGAAGCCAAACGATGACATAATTCACTTTCGGCGATAAATTGTCACGGAATATATTACTCGGTTGGGGGCTATTCATAGTTAAAGGAGGTATACTCATCTGGGAGGGCACATACTGTACACGAACACTGGGATTCTCTATTATGATCATCATTTGGAAGCAAATTAATCAGTTCTTCTAAACTCCTCCCCACTAATAACCTAATATTGGCGTTCAATTTTCGAAATCGAGTTTATAGTTTGCGGAGTAGTTAAGAGAGTATAAAGAAGTATAAATGAATAGATGTATTGACTGAGTTAGTGAAAGAAAACTTTTATTGCTCAATGAAAAAAATAATAAGAAGAAATGGACAAAAATAGAAGAAAAATATAATGATATAAAGGCGTCGCTTCTCATTTATTTCAATGCTCAACAAATTAATGATCTGTTTTCTTCATTTTCTGCTGGAATCAAATTATGATTCATTCACTAAACTCTCGTCATGTTTGAGATTTTATCAGAAAATTACATGTTTCTTAACAGTTTTCAAAAATATTGTATTTTTTCAATAATAAAGTATGTTTTGCAATAATTAAAAAAACTCATTTATCGTTAAAAATTTGCTTTCACGAGCTTTTTTGCAACCAATTTGATGTCTTAGATATAAAAATTAATGAAGACATGAATGTCTTAAACTCAGGTTTCAGATAACTGTTAATATATTAGTGAAATTAGTCTCAAGGAAATTATGTCTTTAGGAAATATAAGAACTTATTCCTTTGGCAGCTCTAATACTTATGTTTCATGTTCACGAAATGTCTTTAATAGAGAATAAGAGCTAATACTATGCAATCAAATTTCAAATCCTTTGGTTCATAAAATAGCTCAAGAATTTTATTTTGTTTTTGATTAAATTCTTTCATAGAGATAAAAACCGAAGTGATGCGAATAATATAAATATATAATTTATGCAAAATATGGTGAGTCAACGATATGATGATTTTAGTGCAAGTTTATGGTAAGAGAACACAACACAACCAACAAAACTAAAAATATATTGTATTTCTCCGCATAGACTTTGCTAATGTTCTGAAAAGTGAACATTCAATTTATCATATGGTTGTAGAAAATGAGTCCGTACTAACAAGAAAACGCTAAGTTAATGCTCAGACAAAATAAAGTACATAAAGCAAATGAACAAAGCCTTCAAATGAAAAGATGTGACAGATTATGAATAGAGAGTATAATATGACGATAAAGTATACGTTATATAATTTTATTTTTAGGCTATCATTCAATAGTAAAACAAAAACCCATCTCTATTCAATGGCATATACTGTATAATAATTTACAATCTATTGATATTTTTATTTTCATAGTCTTTATTTTGCTTTCATTTGTTATCATAAGAGATAAATTGAATTTCAAATTAATGGTAGAAATACTAAAATAATAAAAATAATAAAACGAATAAATTACAATTATTTATCTTTAGGCACAATTGTATAAACCAATTATGAAATGAATAGTCTTCTCATTTGAAACTAACGAACATATATTAAGAACCACATCAAATATATTATAATTTAAATTTCGTTTAAGAGATAAAATTCAATCGGGTTTTTCGAAAAACTTGAACATTGAATTGAAAGCAATATTAATTTATATAAGTGATTACGAGCTGATTAGCAGTTATGTGTAAATATGTCTAAATGTGTCTGAATGTGTCCATTTAATTAATCAGAAGAATGAGTGCAAATGCAAATATATTCAAAAATCAATTTCTAAATATGAACAGACAAAAAGTTTCAGAAACAGGTTCACAAATACAGAAATAATTTCAATATTAGTTGCAAAGCATTATATCTGTCATTAATATACAGGTATTTATAGATTTAAAAAATGATTAAACATTGAAGTTCTTTAATTATTTATTATTAATTTAAAATCTGTTCCACTTTGAAATAAGCGAATAGTGTTTAAGCCAAGATTGCCAACCGTCCAGTTTTGAGCTGAACAGTCTAGTTTTGAGGAACTGTCCAGTTTTGCAGAGCTATCAAAACTGACACTTTTATAGTACAGTATATACTTTTTTATTTCTATCAATAAAAATGAATAAAAATTATATTTGAAAGCAATTTTAAAAATAAATCAAATTGCAAAAAGAGTAAAAGCTTAACAAAAAAATTTATTCATAAATGAAATATAATACGTCTTAATCGAAGTGAATCACAAATCATTATTAAATAAATAATCATTTATAGAAATTATTATTTATTATATTTGCGTAAATTATGCCTAAAACTTGAAATTAGATTTTCATAACTTTTTAATTTTTAAACAATTGGTTTTTTTGTCTTCCAATTGTTTCCAAGAATTGTTTGTGGAAAATAAATGAAACGATGAAAATGTTTTAAATAATTTTGACCTAAACCTAGATATTATTTGCTATTATTAAACTTAATCAAAATGTCACAAAAACATAAGAGCAGTGAAAATGATGCCAAAAAAGTGAAAAAAACGTTTGTGTACTTTCAACCCTTTCAACAAATTCACTTAATCTGATTATTGATGAAAATAACACAGAATTGCTTAAAGCAACGAAATCAGAAAAAATATTCCTTTAAGAATAAAAATAAACAATAAAATGATTTTTGCTTACATGAAAATGTTTATTTGTATTTAAATCTGTTTATTGCAAAATGTGTGAAAAATATCCGTTGGTCCCCCCCTTTGAGATTTTTCTATCCAGTCTAGCACTAAAAAAAGTTGACAATTCTGGTCTAAACAACTAAAGTGCTGTTCAGTCAAATTATGGTTCGAGAATTTTTTTCAAATTTGAACAGAGGGAAACTCAAGTTTCATTACATTTAATATTGAAGTGATAATTGATTAATTGTTTAAGTTCATCATATATTTTATATTATTTTACTTGAAAATAAGACTTTAAAATAAATAGAAAGTATGAATAGACGAATACAATGACAGTAAAATCGTACAATTTTCTCAATTTTATTGCTTTATATTACAAATTGAGAAATAAATTATTGATATATATGTGATTCATTCTTTACATTGTTCCCTTTGTTCTATTGGAAGCTAATCTGCAAAATTGATTGAAATAAGAAGAAAGTCATTGAATCTCTCATTATATCAAAATATACAAATGAGGTTTCAAATATAGAATTCAATATTTAGGCACTAATGAAAATAGACGTTTAGAATATTACAACCAATTGATTAACAAAACATCGATGACTAAAGAGACGGTAATAATCAATAAGCTTACGCATAATTGGTTGAGGGTTACGCATATTCATAGGAGAGTCAGGCATTTTGCAAAACATATCTGGACAATAATTTTAATTTATACGCAAAGTACAGTAAATTGCATTAAACACTAACTATAGAATCATCTGTAGTTATCTGTATCATTATCTGATATCTGTAATTATCTGTATTTAATAAATGAAATTTTATATCATAACTTATGATTCATAAGTGATTGATTGATTGATTGATTGATTGATTGATTGATTGAAGGCAATTCTTACCTTTTTATGCTATTTTATTAATATAAATTGTATTAATAATTTATATACAAAAGTTTCACAAATCATATATTGGATTTCATTCATGAAAATGTGTTTCATATAAATAATTTTAATTTTATTTATAATTAAGTTATAATTAAAAATGAACGATTCTAAAGAAAATCTGTGATGATTTCAAATTTTTAAGAGTAAAATAAGAAAAATCCGTACATTATCCGTATTACGGAATCAAATATTTTGCGTACCCTACAGTTCCATAATTTTGCGTACCGTATAAAAAATAGGTGTGGAATTGACTCTAATATAGACTCACTCATCGTCAACTTATGATTCCAGACAAGTATTAAACATTGGGCAACCGTTTATCTGATGTGTACATATATTGGAGAAAAGCATTAATCATACACCTAATAGGAAGACACTGTGTTATATGTGGAGAGAGGAATATAAAATGGAAAAACTGGTGTTATTAGAATGGGAATTAAATATGAAGGGTGACTTCGAGTCCCAAAGGCTATTCATGAATATGAAACATGAAATGTCATTACAGTGTACGATATGATGACAATATTAA
This sequence comes from Nanhermannia comitalis, assembly GCA_034697665.1. Taxonomy (NCBI): domain Eukaryota; kingdom Metazoa; phylum Arthropoda; class Arachnida; order Sarcoptiformes; family Nanhermanniidae; genus Nanhermannia; species Nanhermannia comitalis. The sequence goes on from JAQGAM010000981.1 coordinate 5,984, forward strand.
CGATTACGAAATTCACTTTACATAACAAGGGAATATATTTCGATAAAGTATTAAAATTTTCTTTTCTATAAGAGTGTAAATGCATACACACTGACACCTAATTTATTTTCCAAAGTAGTCCAAAAGTCTGTCTGATAGTGAATTTTATATGAATTCAAAAAATTTATAAAATATATAAAAATGACTTTAAAGAAAGATAAAAAAAATTGAATGGTTTATTACAAGAGTACAGTAATAACCAGATAAGGAAAATGTCACAAACAAAAATTTCCCAAAGAAAAGCTGTTTCATCTTATTAGTTATAAATAGGCATTAAGGTTTTCCGCGCGAGCCGGTAAAATCCGAAAGAACCGCCAGCAATCATTCAGCAAATTTAGGTGCATATCAAATAAATACAGGGTTAAACCTAATATCGAATCATTCAAAAAATTCTTCTGTTTTATATTTTAAAGATGACTTTGAAGGTCTTTTTGATAATTATTAAAAATTTTGTAATGTTTTACCGAATTTTAAATAAATAAATCGGTCGAAAACCCCGAATTTTTTTTGTGAAACTTCGCGCTGAATTAACCGCCGATTTCGGCTTTTCTTTCACGCCGAAAACCTTAATGCCTAGTTATAAATAATAATGAGCATAGGCTCGAGAACGCAAAGCCTGAGCCTATTGAGTCTAGGCTCGAAAGCTTAATCCTAAGCCTAGACTCAAAACCCAGAGCCTGAAGCCATAAATTTTTAAAACGAAAAAATATATCAAAATTATTTTATATTATTCAAAAATCTGTAAGAAATAAAACACAGTGAAGCAAATTTTAAGTTTGATGAATTTAAATTTAAATTGTTTACAGGCTCGTCAGGCTGAGGCTGAACCTAGGCTGGTAAACTCCGAGCCTAGACTCAAAACCTAGAGCAGAACCTATTTTCTAAAATGCTCTTCGAGTTGAGCCTATGGACAACATTAGTTATAATTTACTTACTTATAACTTATAAATTAGAATTATTAGTGCAATACTATATGGAAAGCAAACCTGGGCAAGCTACGAACCTTTGGGTGGGCGTTCATTTAGGATTTCTTAAAAATCTGAAAGGGGGGGGGTTAAACTCTTCAGTTTTCTGAGACAATTTTTCTCAAAATGCGTTTTATCGTCAAAAATGACAATTTTTGACTTTGGAAATTTTTTAGGGAAGGGTGAACCCCTAGGCGAACCTATGCATTGCCCAGGTATGATGGAAAGTCTAAATCTACTTGACTGTATCCATCAATGGTTCAAATATTTGATTGTGAACTTGTATAATGGGAAATGTAATGATACACTGAAATGTGACAAAAAAATAGTTTCAGGCATTTAGTGTCAAAATGAGCCAAGAAGTGTCACATTCAGTTGAGTCAATGATCAGAGACATCCGTTAAAGAATTGGCTTAAGAATGAAGGAAAACGTTATGAATAATTCAAATAAATTCAATTCAAACTCAGAAAAACAAATATATTTTCCAGTTTTATTAATTTTACGGAAATCTCAAAAGACATATTTCAGTAATAAGAAAACGGAAATATATTTGAGTTCCTATTCTTAATTTTTTCAGACGATTTCGTTTAACTCTTAAATAGATTTGATTCACTCGAGTGAAGAAGAGATATGTCCAAAGTAACAAAAATAAAAAAGAGGATTATTTTTCAACTCATCCTTTCTTTTTTACACATTCTTAGGACAGGATAACAGGATCAAAGTGAATATATCAGCGACAAGAATCAAACTGATTTGGACATCCTTTAGAGCATATTTGACATGTAATGCATGAGAAGAAACACATGCTATGACTAACACATGATTGCATTGTAGTCAGTGAATGTCACTTCACTCAAGTTAATAAAAATATAATTAATGAAAAAATTTTCAATAAGTTTGATTAACTGTTGTTCGAGAAGATTATAAAAGATATCAATTTAATTACAAACCAACTCTTAGAAAATATAATAAGAAATAAAGTTACCATAATATAAGATATGAAATACTACCGGTACCTGTAATCATAGATTTCAAGTGAGATGTTTTTCAGATGGTTTTGTTGTCAAAAAATACTTAAATTAATGAAAAATTTACTATTTTTTGATTCAAAGCTGACAACTTCTCTCTATTGAATTTATTTTTATTGATTATTTTTAAATTAGAAAATAAATAGTATTTCTTACAGAAATAAATAGTAAGTTAGAAAATAATAAATTGTCGTTAACTTTAATGAACTCATGAAAAAGAAAATCTAATATCAGTATTAATCAAACATTGACCTCAATTTTGAAATTGAGATATATATTATATTATTTAAAATATGAATCAACTTTCTATATAAGAATATAACTGGAATATAATAGAGATAATAGAGTGTAAGCATATGTTAAGATGAGACCACCTGACAGTTTCTCGTGAATGCTTCCAACCTTTGGCTACAACAATGAACAAATTCTCTATTTCCGTAATGTTTAAGCATATCTTTAGTTAAAAGCATTACTACTACTCTTATTCGTCTATTGTGTAAGACTGACTCATCCTTCACTCTTTTGCTCAAACATACCTTTTTTCAATTTTGCATTTACTCAATAAATACACATTATATCTGGTTCTTCTGTAACGCAAATGGAATTAAATAAAATAAAGTCTGAGGCGAAATATAAGTCTATTGTCCCACAACGCAGTAATTTAAAACCATATTTGCATTAGAAGACGGAACACTCGCTCTACTGTTCATACACTTAACATCGAGTGCGCTCTCATTGAGAATGGGTTTCGTATTACACCAACTTTTTGGTGCTCTATTTTATCGTACTATTTAATTGTTGAGCTCTATTGTAAATTAGAGCTCTTTTATTAAATTAGACAATAGATTGAAATGATATATTCGTCCATAACTGTTACTGTTATCGACTATTTCCAAATAAAGGTCATGTCATTTTTTATGGGATAGTTAACTATTAATTAAAGTTAAAATATCGAGGAGTGCTTAAAAAGAGTCACATAATTCTCATGAGATCTTTTAAATGACTCATTTGAATGTTAAAATTATTTTTAAAGTTAGAATAATCTCCAAATTCTTTAAATTATTTCTATTTAACATATTTTAGGCTTTTATTAAGAATTTTGATATTAAATTAAGTTAAAAGAAAATTTTATTTTTTCACAATTTAAAACACACATTAAATTTTATTTGAATTATTTTCATTTCATTCTATTTGGAGACAAGATTTTGTGCGTGAAATTGCAAGTCAAACATAATACAAGTCTCACTTATTTTCTTATAGGTAAAGCACCGAAACAAAAGTGCTATTGAATAGAATAAAAAATTCTGTCAATGCTCAACAGTGGCGTATTTCAGTTAAAGAAATGAACACTTTATAAGGAAAAATGAATTGATTTTATATAAAAAGTTTTGAAATTAATTATTGTAATTTTGATTACACGTTAGTCAAAGTTTGTGTAAAACCATTTGATTAAAATGCAAGCAATAAAACATTAGGTTATAACTGAACTAATGGCTACTCGTCTTATAAACCTATTGGAATAGTAAGGAAAGAATTAACATTATCTGACTATAAAAGTGTTTCAATGAACAAAGTAAGGAATACAATAAACTCTATATGTTTTATAAGACATTCTGGCGAAAGGTCTAAAGAGAATCATTTGTTGCCATGACTTCACTTCTGAAGAACAATACTGGCATCACATGCAATAAGATTAGATTTGAATGACCGAAACTATTGTATATAAACTGGTCTTCATTTGGTGTTACATTACACGAAACCAGAAAGCATTAACACCTTATCTTTAGTTACTTTCGACCTATTTTTTGGGTGAATTTGATTAGAAATAGCTATTTATGTGATGAGAAAAACAAAATTTTGAAGATTTAGATTAAAGAGAAAACTTTGAAATCCATTCGGAATAAATTGAATTAAATTATTAAATAAAGAATTTGATGGAAAAGCGCATGTCTTATTAGTTGGAATAACTCCTTATAAAATCTTTATGATTAGATTGATTTGATCTTCAATTATATTTGGAACATATTCTGATTCAATTAGTTATACAGTTGATGTAGTTATCCCTTACAGATAAATCAATTTACTCACGACTAAAGTTACCTCAGATGTTATGCTCAATTCTAGCCTTTAATGCGATTCAAACATAAATTGAGTGAACTTTAAAACATAAGCGTCAATGCTTTCAATGCTTACCTTTGCATTTGATCTCCTTAATCAGTTTTGGCGATTCTTTGTAGAAATAAAATGCATAAACTGTTTGAGTAAATGTTCGGCCAACAAATATCTGCAATGAGAGAAATAACAAAAAGAGTTAAAATATAGTTTGAGTGTTACAGTTAGAAACAAATGATATATGGGCCCAATTTTGTGCACCAAATGAGAAGTGCATTCGAGAGAGTGCACTAAACTCCTAATGGAATTGAGAAAAAGAAATATACTCTATAAGAGAATCAAGTGAAGGTAATTCACTCGCATCTTACCATCACATCTAATTTGCTGCTTTGCAACAGACTTTTTGAGATCAGAGAGAGAGAGAGAGAGAGAGAGAGAGAGAGAGAG
>JAQGAM010000982.1:0-10572 GCA_034697665.1 Nanhermannia comitalis
ATTTTAGAGTCCAATACCTTTGCGCTTTTACACAACTGTCAAGACTTAGTTATTAAACAATTAACGACTAAAGATAATGACGAAAAGGATGCCATTGAAAAACAATTGCAAGAAATGATCCCTAAAATAAAAGAAATTGCTATTCTTTTACCTAAAAAGCAAACTTCTGAATAACTTCTATGTAAACATTAATGCAGTTAAAAATTCTCGAATTACAAGATTTTAATGAAGTAATAATAATAATGAAATATTCTTAGTTTTTAAATACAAAAAAGTTAAGCTATTTATATAATATATTAAAAGTGTATAAAATATATTTTAAAACTAATGTAATGTTTATATTTATTAAACAATGAAGTTTTTCTATATATAATATTTATAGTTTTCTATATTGGGAAGTATTGTTAAAAGTTCTCTCAGTGGACGGATTCGGCAAATATTCCGAGTTCTGATTTCAATTCGTGAATTTGTTTCTGCAGTCGTGTCTTCTGGTGTGCGAATGCAGTTATAGAATCACCGGTTGGTGTTGACTGTATATGAGATTGCAATCGAAATAAGGTCTGAACGAACCAACTCTTAGGCTTATTATTCGATGAGATGAACAGTTCTCGAGATGAGGACGACTTACGGAGTGGAGATGCGAATGAAATGATGTCAGATTGTCGTATGAGCTGAAGTTCTTGCGATTGGATCTGATCCTCGAGTCTTTCTAACGCTGATCTCAATTCTGCGATTCTTGACTCGAATGCTGTCAACTGTTTTTCATCATTTTCACTCTTAAAGTCTCGATTGGCAGTATTTGCTAACATTTCTTTGAAATTCGTCAATTCGAGACGCATCTGATCCAAAAGATTTCGCGCGCACTCAAACATGTCCTCATTAAAAGTTCGAGTCTTTTGCTGTTGATTTTCCTCATTTCTTGTTATCCTATCGTCGAGTTTAACCATTAAAAGATTGAGATCTCTAACCGCTTTAATTAATTCAATCTGTTCTTCAGGCGTAGATCTGATAGTACTAACTTCTAGTTCGAGTTGCATTCGTTTCAGATCTGAGTCAAGCTCTAAATTGCGTTTTTGCCAATCGAACCGTTCCCTCTCATATTCCAATTGTTTTTCAACCGCAACCTTTTTATAATCTTCTGTTTCTCGTCTCAGTCTATCATTTTCTGCGATCAATTGGTCGATCTTTGATTTCCATTCAATTATCAAATCTTCGTGATTACAAACCGGTGAAGATACTGATTGTTGTGATAACTTTTTTGTAAGAACTTCCTCTTCAAAGCTCATTGATTTGATTTGATTTTTCATTTTTTGATTATCGCTTTCGAGTTGTCGACAATGTCGTTGATTATCTTCAAACTTATTGACCGTCTGTTCCAACTCTAACTTAATTGCATTATTCTCTTTGCACTTGATCTCACATTCAAACTTTGATTGGTTGAGCTCTGAATCCAATTTAATAATCTTCTTCTCGAGTTCAAACTTAGCAGTGCTCTCTTCCTGAACTTTTTTGCTCAATTGCATTAATTGACCTTTAATTATATCGTTTTCCGTGGCTAACAATGACTTCTCATTTACCGCTTTCTTTAGCTCATCGTTAAGTTGTGCCACTTTTCTCTGCATCTTTACTGAATACTTTTCTCTACCATTTTTATGCTTATTTGACTTGACGGGTGACTCATTTGATGAGTTATCGAAAGAAATGGGCTTAACTTCAACTTTAAACTCTTCTTCTGTTGGAATCGAATCTTCAGAGGTAGTAATTTCTGGTTCGATAGGTTTGATTTGAGTTTCGTTAAGTTTGTTCAGTTCAGAGGGTGACTGCTTTTTAATTAAAGGTATTTTAGATACAGGTAATATTTTATTAGTATTGATTGCATTGTCATTAGTTGATTGCTTATCATTTTGATTATTTGTTAGAGAATTTGACTCATTATGTAATTGTCTAACATTGTGTTTAGTTGGCGATGAATTAGAGTTCGCTCTGTTAAGAATAGGAATCTTAGTTTCTTTTATTTGTTCAAATTCTGAATTACTAGAACTTGAGACAACATCTGCATAACTTTTGGCTCTCAAACTAATATTAGTTTTCAGCTCTTCAATGACTGCCTGTTTGACTGCTTTCTGAGCGACCACCTCTGCATAACTTCTTCGTCTTATCTCTTCCATAGGCTTCACGTCAAAAGCTTCTGTATCCGTACTATCGGAAAAACTTCTTGGTCTCATTTCTTCATCAGGTTTATTGGCTGAAATTTCTGAGTCTTTGTCTAAATTGTTCTCTCCATTTAACTTCTGAACAGGTTTAACATCAACAATATCTGCGCTCTCATGATTAGGACTTTGTTGTAACCTATCATTTGAGCCAACATTTTGAAGTTTTACATTTTCCTGAGAATCATTTGTTTGTTTTTTCTTTAAGTTATTTTCTTTATCTTTCTCATGCGTTGGCGGAGAAGACAATAAATTGACTCTAGGCTTAGGCTCTTCTTCATCCAAAAGATTCTTTACATTGTATATAAAATCGACATTCTTTTCGTGTGTCGTCTCCTGCATAAGAAGTAGCTCTAACTCGTCCATAACATCAGCATTAAAGGGGTCCTCAATCTGTTTCTTAATTTCGATTTCATTTATAGTATTCGAAGTCCATATTTCTTCTCTTCCTTGAAGAGTATCTGTTCGACCGAATGTCCCACTCTCTGACCCTTTATTAAAGCCTTCGTCAGAACTGGTGGACGACTCGTTCCAAATTAGTTTAATATCATTTGAGTTATTTGTGATTTGGCCAATATTTTCTTCACGACTAGTACTAGGCTTACAAATAACATAATCGTCGTTATCAGTGTTTTCATCGATTTTTATTTCTTCGACAATCGTTTCATCGACAAGACTAGAAACCCGAAGAGAGTCTCTTTTAAAGGACTCTTTTCTCTGTTTAATTGATTCCTTTGGAGGCTTCTCATAATTGCTGTCTTCATCATCAGTGTCAGGCCATGAATCGGCGCTATTTGTTTCGTGTGCGGTCTTATTGTTATTTATGTTTTTAATATTGACATTATTAGGACTATTAGACTGACGCATCTCTTCATCACTTAAATAAGTATTAGTACCATACTTAAGGAGAACGGCGACAGCGGATGTGTTTTCATTGGCAGTGGCGATCATTAGGGCAGTCTTTCCGCGATCGTCTTTGGCATCTATTTGTGTTCCGTTCGCTATCAAGTCTTCCAGAATTATACAAAGCTGAGGAAGTTTGACCGCTAAGTGCAAACTCGTCTCATTTTGCTGTTAATCATAATTAATTTAAAGTTTTATTATTTTTTATCAAATGATTCACTGCTTAAAAATAGAAATGATTTACTTCGCGACAAAAATAGAAACTATTTCAAGGATTTCTCAAAATTAAGCGAAACCTCTTAAATGTTATTTATTCTCTTCAGATATTATGTAAAGCTATGCTATCAATGCTTTCCACACATATGTGTCGAGCAATAAAAAAACAATAAAAAGAGAAAAACATTCATCAAGTTATTAAATACTTAATCAGAGCTGACTTTGTTCAGTTTGAATACTATCTCAAGATTCTTATCAGAAAATTAAACAAACAAATAGTTTAAGCAATACATACATTATTTCTTTTATTGACATCCAATTGTTTAGCATTTCTAAGCAAATATTGAGCTGCTTTAACAGATCCACTGGAAAGAGCCCAATGAAGAGGTGTATTGCCATTTTCATAGTCGGCCAGTCCAGTGTCTGCTCCCGCGAACAGAAAAAACTGCACCAGTTCTTCGTGATTGCATTCAATAGCTTTAATAATAGGAGTCTTTCCGTCACTGTCTTGTGCATTGACATGAGCTCCGGCTTCGATCAATGTCCTGATCATCTTGAGGTTGCCGTTGACAGTCGCCAAATGAAGAGCTGTTCGGTCGGAACTGTCGCGTGAATTGACGTCAAAGTTTTTAATGTGTTTCTTAGCTTTCTCTTCATCGTTAAGAAGCGCCGCTTTATGTAGTTTATTGAAAGAAGAGTCAACTTTTCCCAGATCTACATTATATCCGCCGCGAACTACTTGTATATGCAGTGCAGAGGAAGCCGAAGAACCGATCGAAAAGCGCCTCGGATTCAGACCCTTTAGTGATGACGAAGACTTACGGCGCGCGAAACCAAAGAACTTCTTCATTACAATAATAAGTTATATAAACATTTGATTATTAATTAGAATGTTATTAATAAATATGTGATTTTTCAAAAAGCACTTTAATATTGAGTTCAGTTTATGTGATAAACGAAAGTAAGACTTGGATATCAACAAATCGCCAGTGAATTACACTTTCATTGCTTTCACTATAATAGCAATACATTATTCGGTTGACAAATATGTAAGAATAGACTCAAAAACAATAGGAGAATACAAATAATTGAGTTTATGACTGACAATGAAATAATGAACACTTTTTTGTTTTGTTTAAATGCTGAAACACAACACTTGAGAGGCGATTATGTGTTTTGATGGTTATTATGGTTCATATTAAGCCAGTTTGTTGTGCGCACTGGTGGTGAAAGTATATCGTTCATAGACTTCCATAGCATAGAACAAGAGGTTATGCGCACTCTGTCTTACATACACAGTCTTTACAGACTTTAAACAGTCTTACAGAGAAGACTTGCCATGAGAGCCATCATAGCACAGCCACGATCACAGCCATCACTGGCATCACATCTCATTCGTGCAGAATGTGATCACAATAATTGCAATTCGCAGCTGCACTACAACTCACTACAACTCCACACAACTCTGCACAACAACTTTCACTCCAAGGTTGGTTCACTTCAATGAAGGTTCGCTTTCCTCTCTCTCCACCTGCTTTGCCCTCCACTCAAACAGACTCAACACACACATAAACTCTAACTGTGTTGGGTTACCCTGTGTTGTGTGTTAGCACAGTATACCCAATGCAAGTATACCCACAGTATACCAGTGCCCGTACAACTGTTGTAAACTTTATACTAACATTTCTCTCACTTTTCTCTGTGTTCTTCCACTCACTTCACTCACTATACTCTCGGCTCTCTCTCCTCTCTCTTCTCGATCCCCCCTTTTAAGTAGGCGTTCATCTGTCTCTACTATTGATTATACCAATTAATACAGTGGCGTATTATTTAAAATGTGACACAATTGACACGTAAATATTTAGTTAGTATTGTGATTCACACACGAACTAAAGAGAAAATAGATTAAAAAACTTTTGGGATCATATTTCAGTCAACATTCTTGCTGTTAGATTGAAATAGAGTTAAAATAAATGTTTAGGTTACGCGTCTGTGAACCTCCCGCGCGGCGGAACCTTTGAAGCAAAAAAGGATATGACTCACCTGTTAAGGTAAATCAATTGGCAAAATATCCCCTCAGGAGACGTTACATAAAGTTTTAATACTTATGTAATCGTTAGGTTTAGAGAATAGAACTGAAAAAAGAAATATTTACTATTAAAAGTTCATATACCTTGCGGTACAATCATAAGAGATGATAATGGACTAATGCACCCAATGGTCTCTGGATGAGAGTGAATGAGAGAATCAGTCAAAAAATATATTATATTATACCTGAGATTAGACACGAAGTGATTGTTATTTTGGACGATATAAAAAATGTTCACTTTTTTTAATAAAAGGAAATAAAAACGAACCGCTTCAATAAGTTTAAGTGCCAGCATATGTCGTGAAAGTTAGGGAATAAAGTTTTCAAAAAATTCTTTTCATGAATTAAGTTCTTCTCTCTTGAACTTGAATTGAAAGAACGTCTGCTTAACGCGCAGTTGTTGTCGTATTAACGTTCAGATAATAACTAACTGTCTCTCTGGAAGATTTCCCTTTACTCACTTAATTTGCAAAACTAGCTTTGGAAGTAAGTCTTCTGTCTCTGTCCTAATTATATAGCTGTTAAAAATCTAAGTTCTCGAATCTCAGTTCTTACCACACAATCTCTACACTCACTCACTATAACATACATATACAAACACACCATAAATACATACATTTACAATCAGATACTAGTTTCTCAATTTTTTTGGGTCAACCATTTAATATACATTTGAGCTTAAATTAATCATAAGCTTTATTATTAATTTCGTGTGTATTCTGGAAGTTCTTAAGATCATCGAAATTCTTGTCATGTTTTTTACGGTAAAATAAATTAATTTCCTTCATAAAAATGTTTTCCACAAATAAATCTTTGATATAGAGTATTATATCATATAAGTGGTGGCATGAGTTGAATAAACAATACTTTTTTTATTCTCGAATTGTGTACTTTTACTTCAATCACATTCATTGACTCGTATATTAAAAACTTTTTAATCTTTATTTCATACATAACAACGGATGCCATACTAACAGACAATACCATATTATACATAACAATCTTTATGCCTATAATATTAATTAGTTATTACAGATTTTAGAGATAACTTTTATAATAGTGAGACCGAGTATAAGAGTAATAATATTCAACACTTGGTATGAAATAATGATATTCTCGCTAAACAAAAAACTGCTTTTAATGCTTTTAATGAGATAAACATAATTATGAATTTTAGGTGCACTCAAATTCAAATATGTATTTAAAATGGTTTAGTGAAGCCAAACAGTTTCAGATAACATAAATAGATTTTATGTGAGATTTTTTAAAGTACAGCACTTGGTATACATAGTAATCATGATAAAAAATGAATTCTCATAGAAGACAAAACAGGTTGTGAGCAATTATTTTATGTATGTATAAAAAAAAGTTTTTTTATTACTAAAATACGTGATATAATAATGAATAGAGAGATGAAAATTTGTTGTGATATTAACTCGTGAATAATGTGTGCAAATAAGTGTAAATAAATTTAAAACAAAAAATAATAATAGCAGACTAGGTATCCTCTGTTCGACATTAACTGTGTGAAAGAGGTAGGAATTCACTTAAGGTTTTGCTTTTCAATTAAAATTTTGTTTTGAGCCATATTTACCATAAAAATTAAATCCATGGCGTATTGTGTATCAAAAAGAGATAATATCAAACTGTCCTCAATTAAAATTTATAAATCAAATTAGCCTTTATTTGAGTTTATGCTAATAACGAAATAGATTTGCATAAAATGAATTTTATATGGCACCAAAATTTTTTGCCTAATCAAACACAACATATCTTAGAAATAACTCCTAAATATTATTCAAATAATACTATTGCTAACAGCGAGTGGTATTGGAGGGGGCAGTGCTAGTGGTGGTAGAACTGCACCTTTAATAAAATCCGCAGCTCTTTCTGCAATCATAACAACAGGAGCATTGGTATTGCCAGAAATGATTGTTGGCATAATAGACGCGTCAACGACTCTTAAACCATGAACACCAATAACTCTCAATTGAGGATCCACCACAACAGTCGGATCCCATGGAGAGCCCATTTTACAAGTGCCTGACGGGTGGTAAATAGTGGCCGTATAACTGCGGGCCACACACGCTAAATATTCATCACTTAAGAATGAATATGATTCGCAGCCGGGAAATAATGTTCGGAACAATTGTGAGCCAAATTTCTTAAATGGTGGCGATATACCGATCGCTATCGATAGCTTCATTCCTTCTACCATTGTGTGTATGTCTTCTGGATGTGTCAGGTATTTGGGGTCAATGATTGGATGGTCATATGGATTAACTGAACGCAGTTTAATATAACCACGACTTTTGGGGCGAAGCATAACTGGATCTAAAGTAAATGAGTCAGTCGTCACATAAGGCTTGTATACCGCGTTCCAAACCTGAAAGGAATATAGAAAAGTATTGGGGAGAAAAAAATTTAATATTTATAGTCATAAATATTATGAGAATTTTTTAGTGCTTGAAATTGATTGTAAAGTTGTAGTTATAGTTATAGTGACTTAAATAATGTTTTTAGAAATTACAAGTTATGACTCGCTTTTTATCTATTGGCAAAACAAGTTTAAAAGGAAAATTGCCTCAAAATTTTCTTAGGAGGAAATTAAAATTGCATGATATGAAATATAAGATGATAATAAGGCATTACTGCACGACTGATAACGCCTACACTAATTTTTCTTAAGAGTAAAAAACGATACCAGAAATCTCAATGTTTGTACTATTAAACTATTGAAAAACTAGGGAAACACATCTCTTTCATGCTATTTATTTAATTTATATTTAAATTTCACCTCTTTTTTTGTGAGATAAAACCGCAGTCATTTATTCTCAAACAAAAAAAACATGTAAAACATTAATTTTCTGAAAGAAATTTTGCTAAAATAGCTCAATAGCCTTGAATAGCTTCAAATTCAAAGGTTTTATTCATAACGTTATATTTTGAAGTGTTTACCTCTTCTGTGAGTCCTGCATATTGTCTGAGACCCCTTCCATCATCTGTAGTTACAGAACCCGCTGACATATGTATCTCAAAGTCTGGCCAGTCATCAGATACATTGGCATATTTGGTGTTCACAAAAGCGAGCCCTTCGACACCGCCCAGTGATGTCAATGGACCTATAATTAAAGTTCAATAATAAAATAATTGATTTAGAATTAATGCAAATTTTAAAAAGTTTTAAATAAACCGTAATGTAATCAATTATATGGATTTTAAACTCAAATAGATTTTTCATTCAACTTTCTTAACATACGTCAATTGGAAGCAAAAAACTTTAATTTTTTACTTTAAAAAATAGATAATTCTTAATTTCTAATCATTGTTCAATGGGAATGATTACCAGTTCCACTTGCGAAATATTTAGCCAAATTTGCAGCATTAAAAGTTCTCTCATGATTATAAGTGATGGGATCATTAATTTTAAAGTGAATACCACCTGCGTATATATGATCTTGAAGATTATGACCGACGGCCAAATCGGAAACAACGGGAATCTAAAAAATTTAAGCGAACATGTCATTCATGTCATTCTTTGTTAATTATAATTAATTAATTTGTTCAAAAACAATGAATGTAATTAGTATTTTGTTAAATTCTTACGCCCAGTGCTTTTAAATCCTCTTTTGGTCCAATTCCTGAGAGCATTAATAATTGGGGTGAATTAATAGATCCACCGCTAACTATGATTTCCCGATTAGCGTATACGACATACGATAGTGAGAATCGATCGAACTGCACAGCACTGGCTCTTTTGTGGTCATCAAATATTACCTGTTTGTTATTGGAGTTAATAATATATTCATTATGTATTTAATCTAAATATGTTATGTACACGACTTATTAGCAGATGTTTTTCTGTATATCTAATTTGATGAAAGTTTTGGGTCAGTGAAAATCGCTAACAATTTATCAGTTTTATTAAAAAGTATTTTCAGATTAGTTTATTGGCCAGACTTTGTTAATTAAATTTTAAAAATAACTAAGACTTAGATAGGTTTTCATTGATTCTTGAGGTAAGAGAATGTCAAAGAACAAAAGATCTAATTATAAGCTAAAAGTAAACATTTCTTACTCTTGAGCTCATAAATAAACAAAAATAGATAAAGAATTGATATAAACGTTTTTTGTTTTTATTGAATTTTGATTAATTTGTCTGAAATATCAAAGTTGATTATGTGCTTAAATAAGAATTCTATTATTTCAAGTACATTAAGAAATGGTTAAACACATCAAAAAGCAAGTTGTGGTGGTTTTTATCTTCAAATAAGTGAAACCGGTTCCAAATGTAAAATAGAAAAAACAGTTTAAATCTTATCATTAATATAGATATTTCGTCTGAAGCCATTTGAGATTTGTTTTAGCATTTAATATAAATTATTTATGATTTTTGGTCAGAAATTCTTTGATGAAACTCAATGATGAACTCAATTATCTACTGTTTGCATATTTAAAGATAGCTTTTGGAGACAAAAGGACTAACAATATAATAAAAAAGCCGATCTTTGACAGATCATATAATTAAGCCCTAAATAACATCAATAAGAAGCTGAACTTTTCTAATATAGTTATAACAACTTTGAATTTAAAATTGTACACAAGCAGTAACTTTCAGATAATTGGAGACATAATTAAATGTAATCATAAAACGGAATCAAATTTATTTTTCAAGACATAGATATTTGTTTGTGCTTTAATTCCGAATTAGTGAAAATATCATTAATCTAGAAGTAGTCTGAGTTAAAGTATTTGCAAATTAATCTCATTATTCGTTTAACCTCAAGTATTCAATCATGAGTTGCAAATGTTACACATTTTTGATTATTTATCAACTAAATAAATATATACTTAAGAAGAAAAAGTTTTTGTGTCAATGTTTCACATAAATTCACAGAAAATTATATTAATTTATATGACTCTTAAGTGGGAGTTATAGCTATCGAAACCCTTTCCTCGTGTAATTTATTCGGTATTTATTAAAATAAGGCACTTATAACAGATTTGAAGATTTATTTACATTAGATTAGATGTATTAATAAATAATTCGAGACTTTATGTGAAACTATTGATAGATAACTCATAAAACTGACAACTGAGCTAATTATCAATTAAGCCTTTGAATATAGAGTAACATTAATATAGAGTAATATT
>JAQGAM010000983.1:0-10570 GCA_034697665.1 Nanhermannia comitalis
AATTTTTCAGAAGCATATTTGTGCTTTTCACGTGATTCTGAACAAGAATCGATAAAAAAAAATTCTGGGGCGTTTGCTTCATGCTGACCAAAATGACGAGAAAAACCGGAGTTTTTTTTGAAAAAGTGGGCGGGGCTGAAATTTGACCATGCCCACATATAGTACTCGATGGGGGGAGTCCAACGATACCTTAGTTGTGGCTCTACGAGCTCGCGTTTGGCTTATGGGCGTAATGTGTACTTCAACCAATAATTAATTTAAAAATATAGTTAAACTCAATTACAATGAGCTCTCGTTATAATGAACTCAAATGTGAATAATCTTGATATAGTGAACAAACCTACACGATGTATAATTTGAAATTCTATATATTCTTATAATCTTCTTTTATTTTCATTACTATTATTAAAGACAATATTTTTAATCATAAAAGAAATAATGTAAACACTAAAAGCATTAATTTTAATTAATGTTATTTATCTAATTACTAACATTAATATCTATATTTGATATTTATTTAAAATATTCAGTTTCAGTCTTGTAATTTATTTTCATTATTAGTCTTTGAGAAAATTTGGTTTTAGTTTCAGTTTCAGTCCCAAAGACTAAAACATCACTAGTAAAACGTCGAGAATCTTGCGATAAATTTAAATTAAATATATATTAATCAATCAATAAAATACTTAAATCAATTTTAGAATTTTAGTTTCTAAGTTATTTTTAACCTAAACTTTAAATATTATAATTAATAATGTTAGTCAAGTCAATAAACATTTAATAATAAAAATTTTTAAAAGGACTTGTCAGGACTTTAATCAAAAGTATATTATATTGTAGTATGTATGCCTATTTAGGATAAACAAGTAAAAATATTAAATCAATTCTATCAAACAAAACCCTTTATCATACTTTCATGAATTTTTGTAAGTTGACAGATATTAAAGTAATGCATTTAATCTTATAGTTTTCATTTCTGTAACTTGTCATTTAATACTTTTATCTAAGGTTATAAAATAACTTGGAAATTGCAAACTTGTTTTTCAATATATTGCCATAGAAGTTTACACTTAATCTTTTTACATTTTATTATATCTCATTATCATTCATATAATTGTTAACTGATTTGGTGCAAACTTTTATGGTAATATATTGAAAAATGACAAAAACCGTTTCATGACTAATATAATATATTCTTCAGCCAACTGGTACTCAGAAAATGGTGCCTTTGCCCAGAATATGAGTGAAATTTTTGCATGTATTATCTCATATCAGTGTGGGATTATGTTACGGGTCTAGGATTTGCTCGAAAACAAACCTAACCTAATAAAGAACAAGTGTCCGACACATCACTATCAAAAGTGCATTGTCAGGGTTTCAAACTCTCAACCTTTATATTATAAGTTCAACACTTTTTCACTTATTCTTAAGCTGTTTTAACTTCTATATTAATAATAAGTTATACAGATATATGGATATAAAGCATTCCTACCTCCACGACAACAGTTGAAAATAAACATTCGGGGCTTTCTTTTTAATTGTGGACATTCTTTGTCAATGAACAGTTTCAGCAGTTCATTGGTATCCAACAGACAATTATCGAAACCGAGAATATGTCCGTTTTCCTCCCCGTGACCCAAATACATGAACATGAAGTGGTCGTGTTCTTTCAGTTTCTTGTCTTTCGATATATCTCTCATCAAATCAAACATATCTTTTGCACTTAAGTTCTTCCTTATTATGACCTCATATTTCAATAGATGAAAAATGTTGCGAAAGCGCAGCATTTCTATTAAGGTGCCGATTGTGAAGTAGTTTATAACTAACACACAAAAGCCTCGGATTGCACTTTTGATTGGATACGTATTAGACTTAGAGTCGGGTTTCTTCTCTTCACCATTTTCTATAATTGGTTTAAAATCGTCTATTTCTGACTCTTTTAAAATGTCTAAACTATAGTGTTGTTTATTTCCACTTTTAGTGTCAAATTTGGACAAATCAATCACATCAGTCAAGTCGTGGCCTTTGTAAGTCCCATATACTTGAGCTGCGTCGTCAAACCCGGTAATTAATAACGCATTAATAAAATCCATTTGTTTTACATGTTTTATAATTAATCGGAGGTTTGATTTATCGATTTCCTGTTGAATGATTAGAATTATTTGATTACATTCTATGTTATGTTCAACATAGAGTATGGTAATAAAGCTATGCTATGCTATGTTGGAGTTCTATCAGCTTAGGTTAGATTTAAAAAGCATTTATATAACGAAATAATTATTTCTACTTTTTTTAATTAAAATAAAGTGACTTAAGCTAAGAAACTATTAATGTTAATCATTAAAATGCAATAAATGCCTTATTTATGATACATTATAATCATTAATTACTTACTTCGTTATTAGCTCCTTGAGTTTTGTCTAATATCTCACATAATCTTTTATAAGATTCATTAGTTTTGAGCACATTTATTATTTTTTCGACATTTAAAATATGCTGTAATTCATCAACAATTGGATCCAACATTTTCAAAAAATTGTTTTCCTGTAATGAGAATTGACTCTAATGCAAACATTTTCTACAATATAATTCTACAAATATTTTTTAAAATTCTATACTTTGTATTAAAAATCTGTACTATAAGTATATGCTTATAATTAATTTTATACTATTGTAATCATTAGACATTGTTATAAATTAAAGTCTTACCACTGATTGAAATTATATTTCATGAATTAATTGTGTTTTTCTTGATTGTATATAAAGAATTTGTTTTTACTTTGAAAATAACAGGAAATACATGTTTTCACATGAAATATAATTAAAATAATGTTAATCTATATTATGATTCTTTAACTTTAATTTGTTTAATTAATTAACAAAACAAAGAGTTACAAAATATATTTTTATTTATATTTAAGCTGCATATCATACTTACAATTATGCTATATTAATGACGTGTAATCAATGGGGACAAAGGGAAGATAGATTACACAACTTAACAGTAACAATATGAATTGATTATATAATCTGTTATTATTATATGATAGTCAGCTTTGAATGTAATAATAAAAATAATAGTGTATAAGTATAAGATTGTTTTTAAACTATAAAAGAAAAAATATTGTTAGAGTTAAGTTTGAGTTTTGGCTTTAGAGAGAGTACCGGAGCTTATTCTAACACCTTATAGATATGATCATATCTGATGCAATATCTGCATCATATTATACAATACTAAAGTATAAATACCATAATAAAAAATGCTAATTATTCAACAAATTCATTGCTGTTATTTTTTATTTATTTCAAATAAACTGACAAATAATAAATATCAGCTCAGATGGTATTTCTGTTTTAGGATAAAACCAAAATTCAACTCTAAATTATTTATGAAATTAATTTTATATTGTGTTTCAATATCAATATGTTTGGCAGTAATATTAATGATTTGTCAATTCGTTTACTTACCCGATCAGACTTAACAGGAAACACAATATTAAACTTTTACTTTAATTTAATTCTAATAAATTTATATCCAGTTTATATAACTGGAAAGCATTTAAAATAATATGTGTGAAGACACAAGTGCTTACGTGACTTACAATTCTATTGCTGACAGCTTTTCCCGAGATTTAAAGAAATATTAGATTATTTTTAAAACTTACGCAAAAAGTGCTGTTTATCCCTTTTGTTAATATCCAAAAATCCACACAATTAATAAAAGTTATAATTAATGCACAATTAATTGATAGCAGCGAACAATTAAATTTAAATAATTCAATATAATAGTGTTTTATAATGACTACTGTTTCACAAGAATGTGAAGGATTTTTGTTGAGAAAATCTATTATTAGAAACAAACTCATAAACGCCTTCAGTTACATAACTCACCTTATTCTTGACATTGTTTGTCTGTATTAATTATTGAACAGTTTATAACACTGACTGCAATCTACAGGAGGAATGATATGTTGGTTTTTGTTTTTATGTCTCCATCCTTAAAATTATTATTAAATCACTATTTATTATCACTTATTCATATGATTCAGATCACTAAAACTTTCATTTAACTTCACATACAGTATATTAAAATAAAAATAATATTAAATACATAGAGTTGTTATAAAAGTTGGTTCACTTGAATTGACGGAAGTGACTGATCGCTAATGTGTTACTTTTGAGCTATTTTTAAAGGTCTTATGTGTATTATGAGAACTGATGTCTCTCTCACAACTGTCACCACTACATATGTCTGATCCCAACATATGGTCCTCTTATCCTAAATTTATTGACAAATAAATTTAATATTTTTTATTTCAAAAAGAATTTTCGCGAATGTTTTGCAAAATAAAAGTTAAACATAAACATTAAAATAGTTGTTAGTTTAAAATTATAAAAAATAAATTCCAATAATTAGGAATATTGGTGAATTGGGAAATTGAGAAAATTTTATTACAATATATCCTAAACTATTTTTCTTTTATATAATAATGTCGTTACGATTGTTATTCAGTCATAAACTCAATGATATGAAAAAGGCTTCTGGTTTTGATGGAATTCCAATCCGTTTTGATAAAGGTCTTAAATGTTTTTTAATACCATTTCTGCTCATATTATTGAACATTTGAATTAAAACTAGTTTTTTTCCAACTGCTTGGAAGATAACAAAGATTATACCGAAAGGCAGTTCTGTGAAAAATTTTAGGCCGATCTCCAACTTATCAATAATTAAGAAAATATTAGAAAAACACATTTCAATTGAGTTTTCAAACTTTTTGTCTCAAATAAAATTTTTGTCGAAATCTGAGTTTGGGTTTCGTCAAAAGCATTCAACTATTGATGCCTTACTTTTCATAATAAGCCCTTATAACTGAAACCCTTAACTGCAGAAAAAAAGTTGCTTTAGTCTCACTGGACATGAAGAAAGCATTTGAAACAGTGGACCACACATTACTAGTTAATAAGCTTAAAAAAGTTGGTTTAACTGTCAATTGGTTCAGATCTTATTTACATAACAGATACCAATTCGTCAGATATGACAATAAAGTGTCGAATTCGTGACAAATAAATAATATTTCTGCGCCACAGAGAGGAACACTTTGAGCAATATTATTGACATTTTTAATAAATGACATAACTCTAATGCTATGTTCAACTAAGCTAATGGTCAACTTATCCTGTATGCAGATAATATTTCACTCATAGTCTCTAACAATTACGTTGAGCTGCAGAATAAAATGACTGAAGACATTGAACAAAATTCACCACTGGTTAGCAGCAAATAAATTAATATTAAATAATAAAAACTATTTTACATCGTGGGTCAGCCTAAACATTGCACTTAATATAAACAATAAACCAATCAAAAAGGGTTTCAAGTATTAAATTATTAGGTGTTGAGCTCGATCACAATCTGCACTTTAATACCCATATCAACATATTGTGCAATAAATTGAATAAATTTGTAAACTTTTTCTCAAGACTAAGACATCAAATACCTGAGTCTATAATGGTTTTAGTCTATAAGTCATCGTTTGTGCCGACATATATATATGGATTAGCTGTATATGGTTTCACATATCCTACAAATCTTAAAAGAATTGAAACCATAATGAATAGAGTCTTACGTGTGATTACATCCTTGAGGTTTGCGTTCCGGTGCGGTTCCAAAAATATGTGTTTGCCTTTAGAAGACAACTTTGTACTCTATATTAATCTAATTTCAATCAATTGTTTGCAATAATTTTTTCATTTAATTTGAAGCTTTTTATTACTGCTATTATTTATAGTTTAAAACTTTAATCACTTTATTTATGTATTCATTAAAAAAAAGTCAAAAGTGTTGAAAGTAATAGAAATTTTAGAAATAGATAAAAAAAAGTAAAGTGAAAATGACTGAAATTTTTACTCATGAAGACAAACATGAACTCTATTTAAGCAAATGGCCGAGCCGGTTCTATCTTTGCGGGCTGCGGGTTGGTTTGGTCCTTGGTTTGGAATTGTAAGCGGTCTGGGGCGGGCCGAGATCTCGCGGGCGGGTTGGGCCTTATTTAATATACTTTTGCCCACCTTTAATTTCAATCAATACCTACCCAACAATGAAGCCGTAAAAAAGTTATACATTAAGCTATTTATGTGTAATTACATAACAGAAAAAATCAAAATATACTATATTTTGCATTAAACTGTTTTAAAATATTTCTAAAAAATTTAAAATTAAAACAAAATTAGAGTATTTTAATGTTAAAATTGAAAATATGATAAATTAATACAAATAATAATACTATAAATATGTTATTGTGATTAAAAAAAGTTTTTTAAATTAATAAATTAATTGATTTAATTAACAGATTATAATAATTATAATAAAACAATACTTTAATTTGAAGCATATATTTAGCTCATTTGTAGACTTGAAATAAAAGACACTTTTTTCTCACCACAAAACGCATTTATCCTTTAAATTCATTCTTGAGTTTGGTTTACATTTATAGACATCGGAAAAAGTTTTAAAGATAGTGAACGGAATGTTTACCCTATATTTTGCAGGACTGTGAGGGTTGTACTGAATCAGTGTTTTAGGCTCAATACCACGGGGCCTGAGCCTGGAGCCTACAAAGAGAATAATTGATTGATGTGCTGCAAGAACGGCACAAAGCGTTTTCATTATTGGCCCTTTTGATATAGAGCTAAAGTATTTAAATAATATGAATGAAATTAACGTTCAATTATCTTTGGGCTTATGAACTAAAACTGCTGTCTTTTTAAGTACATGAGAAAACATATTTTAATTATTTAACACATTAAATATTTTTATCATAATCTGTTGAAAATATTTTAGATTATAATTAACAGAATTTAATATTTAATATCACAACTAATATCTTATAAGTTGGAATTCATTTATTTATTTTTAGATTTTGTTTTTATAAATACTTTGTTTAATAAGAAACTTGAGATACACTGTAATACAGTACTAATATCACATTATCAAATTTTATTGCGTAACTTTACATACAGGCTCTATAGTATGAGCCTCGAGCCTGACTAACCTAAGCTCAAAAACCTCAGAGCCTGGGCCTGGGCCCGGCTCGTATATATCAAAACCTGAGCCTGTAGGCTCGAAAGCCCTCGAGCCGAGCCTGGGCCTATGCTCTTCATTAATAATTACTTTAAAAGCTATGACAGGATTCTTAACCAACTGATTACCAGATAAAAAGCCATCAATAGATTCTTATTACTTACTCTTCCATTGCATTCAATGACTACAATACTAACAAAAATAATAATAATTTAATAGCAATATAATTAAACTCTTCTCAAACCTTCAGTTTAAGTTTGATATAAATGAACAGTGAATATAGAATTTATATAATATTTGCATTATTTTGAAAATTACTTTTAATAGAAGCAGTCATTTGATTAAGCACTGCAATTAAGTCATATGTATTAGTATTTCCAGAAAGAGTTGTGTATAGAATAATAGTATTACACATATTGTTGTGTCCGGCAATCCATTTGTTTAAATTCTGATAATTTAAAAATAATTTTTCTCCCATTTAAAAAAATGTTATTATTGAATAACTTATACCTCAACTGACAATAACTTGAATGAAATAATAGAGAGAACTGTATTACATGACAGTAATACAGGTAAAACAAAAATAATAAACGTATAATAAAATACTTAAAATCGCATAATTTATTAATTCTTCTAAATTATAAAACATAAAAATTACAGTCAGACTAAATAGAAATACTCCAAACGTGATGATTCTTATTATTAATTTAATTACAATCTTAAAAGATTTAATTATTTTAATTAATTTTTTCGCTACATTTTCATCAATTGATTATCTATTTTGCAGCCCTTTTATAACTTTAATAACGCTTAACCTTTGAGAATCTAAACCAAAGTTAAACAGATAAACTACAGTAGCTGTATACTGAACGGGCGTAAAGCGAACATCACTACTGGTATTTTCACTGTTCCATAAGTAAACTTTTCTAAAACTAAATACTGTTTCGGCTGATACAGTACAGTATTTCTTAAATATCAGTCATATATTTAATTTGCAAAAGAGTATTAAAGGATAAATGAAAGTCAATCAATAGCTTCAATATTTAAGCTTTTCATATTTTTTTTATCATTTATTGTATGTATAAATAATAGCCTAAAAATAGAATAATATTTTATCTGTACTGATAAATATGTTTTGTCCATTAGTTTACTTTGACTTTGTCTGAAGTCCAGAAGTTATTAATATTTTGTTTGTTGTCTTAAACGGTCTGACAATTGTTGCAAATTATGATTAGAAAGTCTTTCATTTGAATCATTAAAACTCTATACTGTACTTATATTTATACTCAAAATCTTGTTTAAAATTTGTATTACATAATGATTTTTATATTAATAATTGTAATGTTCGTAATGTCTGCTGATTGTGAAGAATACAAAACTAAACTTAACACAGAAAGTAAGTAAAACTTTATTAACTTATATACCGTATAAACCAATTGATTCATTGCTCAAGACTTTGGAATATACCGGTAGTTATTCAGTATTTTTATTTTCAATTGTTTTCTTTATGTGAATGTAATAAATAAATAAATAAATTTTTTAAAACCTAAAACATTAGCGAAAGATAATGAGAATGAGTGCCACCAAAGAATTTATCGCAAATGTACTCAAGAAATAGATTATACTGAAGAAGAAATAGAAAACGTGAGAATTTATATACAGAACAGATTCTTAACAGAGACGAAGATAAAGCCCGTAAAGCCGGTGTGCAGTAAACTATATGTGAGGAAAGAATTCAAATGTCTGACACATGAAGAGAAAATGCGTGTCATTCATGTGTTCAAAGAGTTGTATAAAAATGGAGTAATGTATAGATTCGCTACAATTCACGCGAATTATTGGCCAGAAGTGCATAAAGGTAGTGAAACGGGTCCATGGCATCGATGGTTTATCAATGAATTCGAGAAAGAAATGAGAAAAATTGATCCGGATATCACACTTCCCTATTGGGTGATTGTGAGATGTTTTACACTTATCATTCCTATGTAACGGTTTGGTAACACTTAGATTTGCCCCCTACGCCCCCCATGCTTTCGTAACATTTATTATGTAGAATTATTTCTCTACATTATAACTCTATATTTTGTTTATAAAGTTAGACCCGATAATTGGATTTTATAGCAAAATTCTATTTTAGCAAAGTATTTTTAAAGCACGGACAGCTCCTATGGGATATTTAATGTTAAATTGTCCTGATTATAGCAAACCTCCAATTATAGCTATGAATTTTGAAACACGCATTTCGATTCTAAGATTTCTGAAATTTTTCATCGGGATTCATGAAGAATCATATTTACTAATTAAATTTTTGAAAAATTTATAAAAATAGAAAATGAATTTAATTGTAACATGGTATTTGTCAAGATTATTTATAATTTTCATCAATATAACCCAATATTTTGGTGAGAATTTTTAAACTCTAGGATTGCTTTATACCAACGAATATAGCACTGCTATAAACCCTGTATACTAACGAATTGCTAAAACCGAGTCTAACTATACATGCAATTAATTAAAACATTTAATTGGCTACCGGTTAAGCCAGCAAAATATTAAATTACTTCAAATAATAAAAAACATCTTTTTGCTTAAATCCCGATTTATAAATAACGCTAATTAACGCTGCTGTTTATACCCGTACCCTCCTCATGTAACGGTTTGTTTACATTTGCCTTATACTCCTCCCTCACCCTTTTTGCGTTACATAATTAATGGACGGTGCCTAATCTAAAAATTTGCCGTCAGGCATAATGGGTTCCGCACCTATACTCCAGAATATGGATTAAAAACTATATTATGTGAGACAAAAGCGTTCTTTCATATTTTTGTTTATGTTTATTTTAAATAATGTAATTTCATAATGATCGATCATGATCATGATGAGCAAGATATTAAATATTATGTTAATCCTTAAAACAAACATAAAAAAATTGGCGAGAAAAATGTTTAAAACATTTTTGACGGGAAAAGTTATTTTTGCAAAAATTGTTTTAAAAAACCAATGTGTTTTACCCCACCCCCTTAATTTTTGACATTTTCAGAGAGCTAAATTCGCGAAAGCAAAAACCCCCTTAGAGCTTTCGAGCTTGGCGAACTCTGGCTTTCGGCTTAGATTTCTTATGTTATTTGAGCCTAAAACGTTTGAGACAAATTGACATAGATAAATTATTAAATTATTTGTGAGACAAAAATACTGATAATGTCTCATTTTTGGTTCGAAAAATCTTAGGTGTGTTTAGGATTTTGTTGGGTATGGATTTGATTTTTTAAAAACACGTATAAATTATATCTTAAATGAAAAATAGGTATAATAATAGTGATTATGAAGTAATTTAATATTTTTAAAATGTTTAGATTACAAAATATGTTCAAATTGTTTATTATGTATTAAGATTTTTAATTTGATGTATTAATGAAGGAAACCCCCATTGATTTCGCTGCACCAGAAAAAAGTATTGTTTGGGACTATTTTGGACATTCAGGCGATAAAAA
>JAQGAM010000984.1:0-10567 GCA_034697665.1 Nanhermannia comitalis
TGCAATTACAACGAAGTTGGTGAGAATGATGACGTTGATTATAGACTTTAACCAATGATAGACTGGCAAACTCCTGCGGAGGTCTAAATGGCAGCAAAACTGTGCCTCAAAGTATTGTTCTTTAAAACAAGTCTATGATGACAAAGAAAATAGAGAGAATTGTATCCAAGACAAACTCCACCTCAAAATAGATATTTAGCTCAATGAGAATTGAGTGTAACATTTTTGAGTTCATATTTTCTGTCATCTCATAATTTTGTGCCCTTAATAATTGCGGGGGAGATCATTATAATGGTTATACTTAGAATACTCCATAGTTTAAGTGTTATTATTATAGTTTGAGTGCGTGTACGATATTTAATACACTATAATCAGTGTAAACAATTAAATAATTGAAACAATTTGTCTTTACTCTTCACACTTACGATAATTCATTGTTTCGTGTTTGAGATGAAATAATTCAATACTCATTTATTTAAGATTTCAAAATCTTCTATTCCTGGAAATCTTTTTATTCAAATTAATTAAATTTTGAATTAAATGATTTCTATACACTTTTTAAAACGCAAAATAATTGTTTAAGATATGCGAAACTTTTGTTCGTAGTTTTCTTGAATTCATATTCTTATGTTAAGGAAAAAACAGAATTTTCTATCTTTTTATGGTTGATGTAGACTTACTGTAGGATTGATCACAAGCACATGTATGCTTTTCTCAACAAAAGCACCCAAGCCTTGGTCTTTGATCCCCTTATTTGTTTAACACATACCCACACACTATGACATGATTTTTAATTAAAGATCTTGATCAACAATTTTAATAAATGAATGTAAACTACATTGAAACTGAATGACTCAATTATTTTACATAAAGGATAATTTATTTGAATTTTGAATTAAAACAATTTTCTCAATTATTAATCATTTTGTTACACTCTATCTTCGATTTGTTATTTTTAGACAAAAATTTTCGTAGTGTTAAGTTATAAAGAAAAGGAGGATATATATTGTCTGTCATTCTTACACAAGATTAACTTATACAGTATATTAAGTGCAAATCTGTTTAACAAAATGGTTCTTCTCTAATCTGTGTAACCTTTTACTGATATTTTTAGCTTCCGATGAATATTCTTAATGAATATTTAGCGCGATTTTGATATTTGCTTCAATTTAACAATTATCTCAAGAATTTTTTTTATTGCCTAACTATAGAAGTTGTTAACAGTGCCTAACAAATGAAGTTAATTAGTCCAATTTTTTGTGTTGGAATTACAAAGGATTGATTTGGATGTGTGGTGGGTAATGGGGTGGGGTTCTACAGTGGTTAATTTTAGTTTTATATTGGGGGACTACCTCTTCTGAATAAATTACTACTTTTTTCTTATAATCTAATTAGATACTTTATTGTTCTCACTCTTGATCAAAACTGTTGATATAAATTTTCAATGTTTGAAACATTCTCAACATATTATAGAGTTGACTGCAATAATTCAATTTATTATTAACGCGTCACAGAATTGCGAAATATTCATACAATTTTAGCTGAAAAATAAAGTCATTAATATTTTAAAGAAAAATATATGACACTATACTAGTATAAGTCATAGGGGAGGTTGAATTTTCCCAGAATCATGAGTTTCGACTCTTGAATTCTTTCAAATCATTACTGAAAATGATTAAATGATAAATTTTTCAATTATTAAACTATTATGTTATTTCGTGCATAGTTCAGCATATTTTTGAAATTTATTTTTAACTTAAGAGATATCACACTTACATTACAGTTTAGCCCCTTTATTGTGAAACGGTTGGGACCGGACAAAACCCTTACTATAACGGGGGGGGAAGGGGTTCACTATAAACAAACACAAATTAAACTAACAAAGTAATTAAGTTATAACCAACTCTTCACTATAAGCGAGGTTTTACTATAATCGTTTTCACTATAAAGTGGTTACACCGTATTTTGATTTTTTCATTATTTTTTACTCAAATTCAGATAAAACATTATAAAACAATTATTTTCAAATTTTATTTAGTTTTTCACAATCGTAAGCTCAAAATATCTCGAATACAAGATTTTGTTTTTGATTCACTAACTTGTCATCATTTTCACGACTGGTTAATAAAAATGAAAAAATTGAGTCCCGAGAGTCTGGAGTAAACTTGATTGAGATCTCTTGAATCAAGCTCTAAGCTACAGTTTTGCAATTATAAATTTTTAATATTGGAACATATAGTACAGTAAAAACTTTACATTAACGATTGTAATGATAGGGAAGGTCGTAATTCATTCGCTATGACCCGCTTATATCCAGACTCAACATCACATAAATATAAGAAAAGTTATTCGACTAAAATAATGTATTCATTCCCTGAGGAAATTTGGTTCATCCATCACTTTTTTAGATGCATTTTCCTTGTGAGACAAATAGGTATACACTTCTTCTTTACTTTTCTTACAAGATATGGAAATACAGTATAGAGATTATACACATAATGTTATTTTTAAAATTATATCAAACAGATATCAAATATTGAACTCTGTATACAGATTATGCAGAGATTTAATAGTTATTCAGATGAATTGTGTAATTACCAGTAATTTTTTTAGAATATATTCAAACATTTGAGTAATACTTAAATTAATTTGAGTATTAATTAAAGTATATCTGAACTTATACTCAATTAAAATACTTTTTATAACGATATTTTTACTCAAATTATACTTAAATGAAAGGAAAGTATTGTTATATACTTTACTTTAATCAAAATAAAATACAAATATTAAAATATTATAATTTTTAGATTTAAGATCTTATTTATTAACTATTTTGATGCAGAGAAAAGATATATTAACTGTATATTATACTCATTATACTCATATTCTTAATTTAAAAATTCTCAAATAATTTAAGTATTTTAATAATTCCATTCATAAGAGAATTTAACACATTTTCTGATAAACTTTCTGAAGTAAGCCCTCAAAGTATTTTAATTAAATAGCAAATAGAATAACATTCAACAAAAAGTTTAAGAACACTTAAATGCACTCACACTTTAACACAAACCAAAATATCTTAAATATTTTTATTTTAATTATATTCAAATTAACATAAAGTTAAAATACTTTAACTCATACTCAAATAATTTATCATAATATTAAAAACTTTTACTCAAATATACCATAATTAAAATTTTCAAAATTATTTTCACTCAAATTAAAGTAAATCAATTCAATTGAAGTAAATTTTTGGTACTTTAGAGATTGTTTTAACAAACTCTGTATTAGCCATAAAACTATTTATGTGTTGAAAGGCGGACACGTATGGAGAAGGATGTGTCTGATGTCCAGTTGTGGACTGAATGGACTTTTGAAAGTTATTCTTTCGTATGCCTTTGAACTGAGTAAAACTTTTTATAAAACATTTTATTTTATATCTAAAACTTATTTTACATTTTAATCAATAAAATTTCATTTTAACTTTTAAGCAATAAAATGTGTTTTAACTTATTTAACACATCGAACCTCAATTAAATGTTAGCCCTCTGACAATTTAGTATGAAATAAATACTGTATAACTTAAAAAAGAGTATACAGTAGACTCTCGTTATAATGAAGTCGCATATAGTAAATCTCTCGCTATAGTGAACAGTTTTAGACCACTAGTTTGGTTCGGTATACCCGAAAATGTTATAGTATTGACTCCCGATATAGTGAACTCTCAATATAGTGAACGGATTTCTCTTACATTTGGTCGTTTACTATAACGAGAGTATACTGTAAGTGATTTTTTTCATAATATTTTAGAAAACAAGAAATATTGATTGACTCTTATTTGAATCCTATTTTATCACATGTCAATCTTGTCTGTATCAGAAAGTTTATTGAAAAGCTTGTATTACATGAATAAGACAATAATAAAAAGCTTTTAAGTAAAGAGTAAGCTTTTTGACTTCGGATGAAGAAAAATGCGATCTTTTGAAACGATAGCAAAATATTGGCTGAACTTTTTCACGAGTATAAAGAAAAGCATTTTATTGTACAGTAAATTTACAACAAAATAGTGTATAAAGCATTACTACTCTGAGGACATACGAATTTTTGCAATGTATGGAAACCCACTTAAAGTGGTCTTTTTGCAATACAAGGAAAAACTTTGCGCACAATTTTGTAATTAAAAATATATTTAATAATAGCATAACATTTTCTTAGGCCAACTCCCCAATTAGAGGAGATCTCACCTTTAGCCAAGAGTTTGAGTGAGATTTTTACAGGTGTTACCTGTGTTGGCTGTGGGCAAATGCTACGGGCCTAGGGATTGCTCGAAAACAATGAATATATGATCGGTATATTGCAATCAAAGAAGCGAGCGGGGTCAGGATTCGAACCCACGATCATGAGTCCGGCACCTTACCAACTGCGCCACAATGACTCCCTTAATATTTAAAATTCATAAAATTTAAATTTCATTTCTACCTTTAATTAAATAAAACAAATAATGAAAGTAATAATCATTTATAAAAGTAACCTACATTGATTTTCTCAGACTTGGCGAACACTTTTATTGAGCTTCAATAAATTTTTGATAAAAATAAGATGAGAATTAAAACAAAGAAAATTCAATGAAATGAAATCCCATTTTAAAAGTTAAACCAATAAATACTGACATTTCAAAATGCGAAAATTCAATTCTTTGAGACAGCCATAAAATTCAGTGACATGTGGCTGAAACACAAAACTCTACAATAAATTCTGATTAACTCAAATAAAATCTTGAAAGATATTGAAGTTTAAAGATTTCATGAATATAATTATAAATATTGCATTAGAACTAACTTTTGTAGATTAACTTCTTTGTAGTTACAATTCTTTAATTCTTCGTTTTCTGGAATTGTATTTTGAACTCAAGCTTAGACATTGTGCCCTATCTTTTAGTGATACTTCAGTTAAATCTATTCAATATTATAATAAATTATGAATTGCTTTCGAATATTTTATAAGCTCTAAAACTTTAATAAATAGGTTGATTGATGTAAAAGTAATGCTAATTTATTGATTGAAAAGATTGTCATATTATTAATGAAAAAATAAGGGAATTAAATATATTTCAGGAACGGGCAGAGTTTGGAAACGACAATAGTCACTGGAAAGGGGTTTCAATAGCATTATTGGTAATAATTGGAATTAGTTCGGTCATAATTCTTTCCATTATAATATTCACTCCAAGTAATCCTAAATAGACATTTACAAACATTTTCTCAATAAAGTAACATTTTATATACTTATATCAAAATATAGGCATACATTCTGATCAAATTGCTACTGAAATATTCGAAGTCGACCAAATTTTAGACGAAGAATTTATTCCTCAACTTTTTAACGGGACGTGGATTTCGGGTTTGTATTCATTTGAAAATTTAGTTTTGCAATCAAATAAATGGTGTACTCGTCTGCCAGAAGTTATCTTTACGTATATCAAAGAAATCATGTTTTGATCAATGATTTTATATAATGTTTGAGTAATAATAAAGTTTTAACTCTATTATTGAACCTAAACAGTAGAGTAATGGGAAATTATGAGATTGAAGTCCTTTTTTCAATGGTTAACATTTTTTAAACTATATGATTTTGAACATTGTATGTGTTGAATGATGAGTTCAAGAGTTTAGCTCATTATAACCTAAATGCTTGTCAGCTCAAACTCATAAATTGTAAGTTTAAGTTCGGAATGTTGGACATAATGATAAACATTAATTTAAAGACTATGAGATAATGTCGTGAATTTTGAATTTTGTTTGTGACAAATTTGCATTTAGTCTTATATTTATAATTAAGTAAATTTCAATCTTCGATAAAACATCCGATATTTTGTGTTTATTTAGGCCA
Organism: Nanhermannia comitalis; assembly: GCA_034697665.1. Classification (NCBI taxonomy): domain Eukaryota; kingdom Metazoa; phylum Arthropoda; class Arachnida; order Sarcoptiformes; family Nanhermanniidae; genus Nanhermannia; species Nanhermannia comitalis. The sequence goes on from JAQGAM010000984.1 coordinate 5,890, forward strand.
TGAATTTATATTTAAAGAATCAAACCATTCTATCGTGTTGTTTGACGCAAAAATTAATAAAGTGGTGGCTACTTATGTGCCCAGTTCTATAACTGTAAGCTTGAAAATTATTATCTAATGTCAATTTATTTTCGGAAATAAATTATTAATGTCTTTTCAATATACTGTACTCTTTTTATGAATATAACTTATCATAAAATAATGTTATAATAAAGTTACTCTTTGCAGAAACAATACAACATTCAAAAGTTTTCTCTATCCGCTGACAGAAAATTCATTTTATTGATTTCAAATCAACGCAAGGTATTAAAAATTAATATGATTTTCAAAAATATTAAAAATTAATGTTCTATCATTTCAGACGCTTAACCTCACATACACTGCAAACTTTATAGTTTATAATATCAAAAACGAGTGAGTCTTTTGAATTTAAGTAGAAAATGATAACTTGTATTCTCTTAATATTCATGAAATTCATATTTCAATAAAACTAATAAAATATGAATTTTTGAGTTAAATTTAGAAATAAAATGATTAAAAGTATTTTTCCAAAACAGAAATGTCATACATTTGGAAGATATGATTAAAAAGGATACTAAAGTATTAATCCAATTGGCAGAATGGGGTCCGCTTGGAAACAGTTTGGTAATAATACATGCACTTTATTATTATTAAAGCAGATATCATTACAATGATTGAAAATAAAATTTTTCAAATTGCTTTTTTACTCAAACGTATTCGTACAGGTATTCGTCAGTAGTAATGATATATATTATATTCCATTTATTGGCAGAGAAGTCAAAAAGATAACTAACAGTGGAAAAGAAGGCATTATTTTCAACGGTGTCGTTGATTTCTTATATAGAGGTAAAACTTTTTATGTCATAACAAGTAAAGTAATAAAACTGAAATATTATTTATTGACTTAAATTTTAATATCCATTAATAGGATTTGGATTATTTAAATCATTAGTTATTTATTTTATGACAGTTAAAAACTCTAGAGAGCAGAAAAGCTGGAAATAATAAGCGCGAAAGTGAACTGACTCGTGACAGTATCAATATTCTGAAAATATCGCCACTTTTGGAGTTATTTCTTTTCAATTTATTACTATTTGAATAAATTTCTATATTTGCATACGATTGGAAAATACAAAAATATATGCATTTATATGCAAATTCAAACCCAAATAATGATATTTGAAATAAGATTTTGTGTAAAAAATGCAAATTCATTCAATTAAATTCAAAAGTTTAGTTTATAAATATTCCACGCCTGAGACTTACAGTATATTGAAATACTATAGAATAACTTTTATGGTGCAAAATGAGATTCCATTGAATCTCAAATCAAATAATGCACTCCAGAATATTCACTGTATGTGCCATTTTTTGGAAAATTTATTCTTAAAAAGAATTTGTAGAGAATATGAATATTATTGTAGTCGACATAAAATCGATCTATTTTTCAATCTGATTAATGATTTCGATATTAAGAGAATCTACAATTTTTGATTTAACATAAGATTTTTCCTGTTTTGACATTTGGACAAAGAATTCGATTGGAGGCAAATTGTATATGAGTTTATACCGATCTGAGATCAATCCCAACCCACTTAATGCATAGCCATTGCTGACTGAGATTTCATCTCAGCTGTTATTTTCATTCATCTAATTTTCGTTTATTTCATTTTAAAGAAACCATATTTGCAAAGGAATCCATGATATGGTGGTCTAAAGATGACTCAAATATATGTTATGCTTCGATTGATAACACTCTTGTTCATGAGAATGCACTTATATATTATGGAAGTATAAACAATACAGAAAACAGTTTGCTTAAGATCGTGACTTATAAATATCCTAAAGTGAGCGCAAAATTAATTAAATTATGATAAGTAAAAAAATTTATGCGAAGAGCAAAACTGATAAATAATTGCTTTGCAAAATTAAAGGCTCAACAAATGATACCCAAAGTTTCATTATGGATAACTTCTTTAAATAGTGGTAAAGCTATACAACTAACTCCGCCGGAACAGATATTAAACAAAGATTATTATATAATTTACGTTGATTGGGTTCAAAAAGGCTTATTAACAGTCATTTGGACGCTTAGAAATCAAAACCATTCAATAGTAAGCTCTTGTGCAGAAATTGATCAATGGATGTGTAGAGAAGTAAGAAATTCAATGTATTTTAAATTATTTATATATATTTATAATTTTTTTATATATACTGTATATAACACTTCAGGTCATTACTATTTCAAGTGCTTTAACTTTAAAAAAGTTGTCTCAAAGTTTTCTTTCATACAACGACGGACTCAATTATTTTATGATAAATTCAAGACCAGATTCATTAATTGGAAGCTATTATCAAATCGGTACTTTCAATATTAAAGTAAGTACTGGTATATCTACTGCTAAAATAAATTACAACATACTAATGCATTAGATATGAGTTGAAAATATTATACATTAGTCAAATTGTAATAAGAACCGTTCACTTCAATATAGGAAAGATTAATTGAGACTTTTATTACATACGGTCGTTATGATGTGACAAAGTTGCTGTTCTACCATCACATATCTCGTACGTTATATTTTGAAGCAAGTTTACCATTGATTGCAGAGCAACGACATATTTATAAAGTTGCGACTAAGGAAAGGCATCCCCAATGCATTACATGCAACTTAACTTTCATTAATTGTAATTACTTTGAAGCTATCTTTAGCTTAACCGCAGAATATTATGCATTACAATGTCTCGGACCTCACATTCCTAAAGTATTTCTTTTCAAATTGGATAATATAAATACAAATGAAGGTAAAATAGATATCGTTCTATTATTTAATATTTTAGAGATTTGAAAAAATGATTTATAATTATAATATTTTTGTATAGATCATTATGTTTTCGAAGGCAATCAACAATTGCAAAATATATTGAGCAAAAAAATTAAAGTTATACATAAAATACACTCAATTGTCTTAGAAAATAAAAGTAAGTTATTTTATTATTATCTTATATTATCTTATACTCAAAAAAGGGATATGAAGTTACCAGAAATTCTAAATAGTAACTGTATGTAATGTTCTTGGGCTCACCGATTGTGAAGTTAATTGAAATATTTTTGTTCAAAGTTTTACTAATGAGATACGCGACAAAAAAATAATTAAAAAAATTAAGTGTTTAATATTTCTTAGTTTATTAGAAATCTGCTTCAAATATGTGGTTTCAAAAAGTTAAGTCTTTGTACAAGTCTCTCAACAAAAACCCGGCACCCCTGGTATTGGGCTTACTCCCCCTTATGTGTTAACCTGTACCTGTACTGCAGAGGTAACAATCTATTTTAGTACAAGTGATATCTTATTATTGTGGCTGAAAAAAACTTGAAACTAATCTAAAGAAATACATTGTAGTAACTGTAAGTTTGTAGTTACTAACTCGTAAGTATAGCTATGAATAACTAATGGAACCTCTTAGCCCTTGTAATTTGCTATTCATTTTAGTTAAGCAGTATTTATATTGCGTTTTACGATGAATTGATAATAATTTATTGAGAAACTGTGTAATTTTGTTTCTAATGACAAATTACAGTGCCCTTCATTTTCAGGCTCAAGGGTTGAGAGCCTAGGCTCAGCCAAAGAATCATTGGGCTCAGCCAGTATGCATCATTATGAATAAGACAGAAATCGATAGTTTTAAAAATAATCTTTTAAGTTATAGCATTTTTCTATTTTTAATTTTTAAACACTAATAGTATAACATAAAATTCAATGTATAACAGAATCAATTATTCGAGAAATATTGACTAATGAGAAATCTTTAGTAGACGACTACAGTACAGATCTTTATACAGTAAATCCTATTTTACATTAAACCATCGATTTCTGTGTTTCCATAAGTACACACAACAGTCAAAAACTTCTTTAAAAGTTTATTAAAATAATCGATAAGTTTAAGACTTTGTACTTATAATAACAGCTCTTTTGAAAAATTTTCTGGTCATAAATTTCAAGCTTTTATTTTTTTGTAAATCAAGGTCTAATGTTCTCTTTTTAAGAGTAATTTTTCATTTATGAAAGATTTTCCTACAAGAAAGTTGAGTTCGAGCCTAACGTAACATCTCATGAATGAGAAGTTATTATTCTATTTGATTTTCATTTTGAATGTAAATTATAATAACTTGTGTTGTCTTACATTTGAAACAAAAATAGAGATCGAAAACGAGGAACACACATATCAAATGAGCAAAACCTTTCAATTTTTACTTCATTTAAAATAAATGTATTTTTAAATTTCTCATTAAATTTGAATAATACTAAATATTTGAATGTTTAGACTATCAATACAAGTGTTATATCGATAGTGATATACGAGTATTGGCAAAATTGATAAAAGACTATTCAGTGATAAATTTTCTTAAAAAGATTATTCCGCACACGTTCTGATAAATAAATATATAGAAAAGTACTGTAAATAAACTCTTGATTGCTTATAGGATTACATATCAAGCTTTTACTACCGCCTGAATTTGATAGCGCACATACTGCTAGATATCCTCTTGTTATCGAAGCGTAAGTTAAAAAAGTTAATTATTGGCAATTATTTAAATATTTTGATAATTCAAATTTAGAAACAATCCTGAAAATCGAGTGATCACTGAAAAGTTCAA
>JAQGAM010000985.1:0-10567 GCA_034697665.1 Nanhermannia comitalis
AATGAATGATTTAATTTATATAAATAATGGTTCGACAACAGTCGCCAACGCCAATGGCTCTGAGTATTTACTAACAGACTTACTATCAGATGAAGACTTGCATCTGATTGAGATGTCGGCCGCTTCTAATCAAACGTTACCTCATTATCACTATCCATCGCATCACTACAACACACATCACAATCAAACTATTGTTAACAACACTACTGAAGATTGTATGGATGCCAGCAGTGACTCTGCTGTCTCTTCTATGAGCTCAGATAGAATTCACTCACTCTCTGATAATGTAAGTTATCTTTTATATGCTTTTCAGCATTTCATCTCTTAAGTTGATCTTTAATAAGGATTTTGTTGCTATTTTGACATATAATTGAACCTCTTTTATAAATACCAGTAATAAAGTCTAATATTTCGTTCGGGTTTAAAGTTTTTTAAAATTAAGTCTTTATATAATTTTAGTTAATTTTAATAGACCGCTGAGTTATCAATTAGTTTATGGTGTGTTAGCTGTGTATGAAATAGTGTTGTTTCTGTTTCCAAAACAAGAATGTAATTGAAATGAAAAGTCTAGAACAGAAACAATGCGTATGAACCTTGCGATTAATACTTATGAAACTAAAACTCGTATCAAATGAATGGCTTCACATTCTGAGTTACTTTTTTATATAAATCTTGTCATATGAAGAGCGAGTCTTGTATTTATAGTACATTTGACACATTCTTTCGGCAAATCATTTATAAGTTCAACTCTCGCTTCATTGCATCGGACACTTAATATAGGATTTTTAAAATTAATTTGTCTATAATTTTAATTAAAGCCTATCATTGTCATAAACTTAATTAATGTCAATAATAAGGTGAGCTCAAAATTACAATATTTATAATTTGACATTTGAGCACATATTGTAGTCTCGTTTATAGCGTTTTTAATATAAGTTTGCTCTATTGTAAGAATTGATAATACAGTCGGACCCCATTATGGCAATACATTTCTAAACCATTAGTGAAATAAACGCCAGATATTACATGTTTTTTATAATTTCGGAAATTAGTTTATAAAATAGTTTTGATTGGTTTAAACAAATAATATTAACAATTGCTTAAAATAAAAATTGTATGTTATATCTTATATGTTAGCTTCTGATAAACTTAAGCTGATTAGAAACTAGAGAAGAGAAATCACAAAATTTTCAATCCCAATCCCAACCCAATGCCAAAGGAAATTAAAATATGAAACCCAATCCCATGATCCTGCTTTCAATTTAGATCATTTTTAACGCAGAAGATATACGTATTTCGCCCGAAAATGTTGATAAATTGCTTTTTATTAAAAGTTAACTACCCTAATTCCTCACAGATAAGTCACAGGTAATTAAGCCCTTTTTCCATAGGATAGGATAGGATTATTATGGAAAAAGGGCTTAATTACCTGCGATTTATCTGTGAGGAATTAGGGTAAAAGAAATATAAATGTTGAAAATAAATGAATTATAATTTAATTTGAAAAAATTGAAATACTATTTTTTCACTCCCAATCAATCCTATCAGTCAAAATCCCAATCTTATCAAAAATGGGATTTGGACTCAGATTCTCCTTTCTATTAGAAACTTTAGAAATTTAATGCATCGTCTCGTCAATTCTTGTATACCGACCAGTTGTCATAATAGGGGTCTAACTCTAATTGGCTTTAAACTCAATTACTCTTTCAAATTATGTTTCTTGAGTTTTAATTACATTAATTTATTAGAAGTATTTACTATTTGATGATTTGAAAGGAAAGTCACAAATTTTAAAATAATTTCATCAGTTATTTAAAAGTTGTTAACAAGAAATGTATTTAAATCAGGAATGGATTGATACATGCTCTGAGACGTCTTCACATAACGGCGATCCCAATCAGAATCATTATAACAGTCGCAATACATCAAATAGTCATCGTTTGGGTAATAACAGCGCTCAGAAGAAATACAAACTATTCGGTCGTCGAAATGAGAGTAAAGAGGAGACTTATAATTGTCTCCAAAATTCTGGTGGACTCGACCCAAACGAACTGCAGGCAAATAATAGCTCAACATTTTCGGATGGATTTACGAATGGTTACAACAACTACTCGTACACCGATTTGTCAGCACAGAATCATAACATGATATTTAATCCGTCTGTTTCTCACAATCATACCTATCACATACAGAGCAATGAATTAACTTCAGTCACTTCAGTCCCTGCTATTCATCAGCATTGGGTTAACTCTAAGAATAATACAAACAAGTCTTATAGCAGGAGATATAGTACTGACAGCGAAAATCTTACTGAAGAGCAGCAATTGAATAGAGATGAAAAACGTGCCAAAGCTTTGAGAATTCCAATCTCTACGGAAGATATAATCAATTTGCCAATTGATGAGTTCAACGAAAGATTAGCGAAATACGAATTAAATGAGGCACAACTCTCCCTTATTAGAGATATTCGAAGGAGAGGTAAACTCTTTTTACTTTATTTTAGTTTATTTTTAAATTTTGTTATTGAAAGCCTTTCGACTTTTAGTTGAAACCCAATTATTTTGAACATTCATTAGAGAATAGGAAATAATTAAATGTTTTGCTTCTTTTATTTGTCTTCACTTAATATATTCTGTTTATGATTACTGACTAATGATTTATAATTAAAATTAAAAAGTAATATAAAACTAAATATGAACTGATGTATAATTAGGTAAGAATAAGGTTGCGGCGCAAAACTGTCGAAAACGAAAATTGGATCAGATAATGGGTTTACAACAAGAAGTTGATGGTATGTTCTCACAAAAGCATTCATTGGAATCACAACACGATCAGCTATTAATGTTGCGTCAAATGGCTCGCGATAAGTATACGAAACTCTATCATTTCATTCTGGAAGCGTCTGCACAGCAGAACCTTTATGGGTCTGCTATTTGTCCGCCTGAATATCCTCACAGGAACTTTGAGCAAGAGGTCGATAACGAACATCACAACTCCTTCATAGTCGCCACCAATTGTAGTACTTCTGCCGTTAGGATTACTTCTCTTAATGATATGCATATGAACTTTCACGACAAGTTTGATAAACACGATTAGTTGTAATATTTGTATTATAAGCAGTTAATGTGATATAAATAAAATAATTTAATTATTTGGAATTTATTACTTTATTTAACAGCTATTTCAATAAAAACATTTAAAAGTTTGTTTAACAAAACCGAGCCTTTATTTATTTCTGTAATTAGATTCAGACCAGAGGTAATATATTTCTTGTGTGCATTCAATTTATGTAAATTTAAGCCCAACTGAATTCATCGGATATATTGTTTTACAAACAGATCTCTAAAGCATGAGTTCATTCATTAAAGCCAAGTAATTGAATCACTTAAACATTTAACTATTTCGATAATACTGACTAATGAGCTCCAAAGATAATGATTTAATAAAATTAAATTATTTTTAATTATTTCCTGTAACCATTTTTGCTATTTATACATCCAGTATATCAATGCTAATAATCAGTATATTCTCTTCATTTTCAAGTACTGCTAAAGTCAATTTATTAGGATATATGAAAAGCACTGTCTGTTAAGTTATTATGATTTATAATGCATTGCAAGTAATAATTATCTTAAACTTGTTTAATAGTTTTTATACATAAAAGTTTTGATTAAATTAATATCTTTTTAATGATTGACTAAAATTTTGGAGTTTGACTGTAGTTTAGAATATGATTCATGTGATGGACATTATTGGGTTGAAAGTAAAGTCAATATGAATGACAATAATAATAAACAAATAAAAAATTGAATGATTTATGTGTTTGTGTTGAGAAAAGCTATAACTCAATTGAAACGTCGATTTAATTCAATTTGAAGACAGTTCTCAATGACAACATTTCGATTCATTCTTCTCCACAACTCAATATCCTCTTAGTCTTCACTCAATGGATGCAAAAGTCGTTCAAAAAGTGATTTAAATTATAATAAAAAAGTTGTGAACATTAATTGACAATAATTTAGGTATTTATTGATTTTGATTTGAGGTATTTTCAAAGCATTATTAAAAAGCGCTGTCAATCATGTTAATAGTCCTGTAAATTAAATACATTTCAATTACAATACAATTCACATTAAACTAATTATTTGTATATTTTTTGAGTTTAAGCAAAAGTTACGCTTTTTGTGGCCTTTCGGCTGAATATGTGGCCGATCACTGCCTTAGTATTAAACTTTATGTATTAAAGTGAGCCTTAAGTGGTTAGAAAAAATCTAATCCAGAAAAAGAATGAAAAATACCTCAAATTATCAATAAATCGATTAAATTAAGCGAAGCATATCATAAATCAAAATACAAAACTTATGATTTTCTTTTTTACTGATGGTGTACTAGTATTGTAAATCTGGGAGATATGTATGTTATGCAAAATTGCTGAAAATGTAGTGATGCGTACTATTAAAATGTAAGGGACGTGACATATAGTCAAATATTCATATTATATATCAATAAATTCAATGACTTCTCAGACACTTATCTTTCCTCAACTTTCCTGAAGTGTGTTTCGATCGCTGTAAGCATTACTTACAATAGAACAAACTTTTATTTGGTTAGTTTGTAACGTTTTAATTAAAGACAGTACTGTAGTGTAGAAAGACGTATAATATATCAAATTAAATAAGATCACAAATTTCATTATCTGGTCAATTTACCATTTCTTTCATACAAAGAAGCGAAACGAGAAAAGATTGACAAACATTTCAAGCAAATGAAATCATTTTAAATTCTAATGTAATTTATTGATTTCATTTTGAAAGTATAATGGCTTTTGTTAAATAATAATTGGATAATTATCTCAAAATATTGACTAATTTATTCATTATGTATCAGTTTATAAAAAATTTTATCATTTTTCGATTGTCACAGATCATGCATTAATTAATAAAATTTTATTTTAATGTGAAATATGCATAATTTAAGAACATTTAATAAACGCCCGACTGATCCTTTGCATTAGTGATTAGAATATTCCATAAAAATTTCAATGGAATGTCATAAGAATTGAAAAAATGGTTGCATTTGGAATTGTATTCGGATTAAAGTTTAAAGTGATTTGGATATGAGTGGGATAGTTGTTGAATAATTTTTTACGGGAAATGTTTAAATTAATTGTCAAATCTATTTGTTTAGTAATATTCAATTAAATTATCGACATTTTGACCCATTTTAATCAAATTCTGAGATTTTATATTCTGAATGAATATAATTAACATTAAATACTTTTAATTGCAAATAACGAAACCTATATTGATTTTATGACTTCATGCAAACACTTAATGTGGAGCTTTTAAAATTAAAAATTATTTAAAACAAGTTAATCTATTTTATTATATAAGGTTTAAATAAATATTTATTATAATATATTGAGTCTGCATATAATTGAGCAAACATGTTATGCAAACTTAAAAAAGATTACATGAAACAGTAGCATATTTAATATCCTCTTCACATTCTCGTTTCGTGGCTGTATTCCACCCACTTTTTTGCTACTCTATCTCTTTCTATTAAATGAGAATCATTTGCACAGCACATAAAATTATTGTTTAATTTTCTATTGTTCAGTAAAACATTTTTTCACTTTTGAAATTATAAATAATTTTACTAAAATTTGAATTACAAAAACTTAAAATAATTAGATATTTAAAGTTCTTTGGCGTTTACATTAAGATTGCTTTTACTTTTGAACACTGCTTAAAATGACAAAAATTTAAATTTTGTTTTCCAAAGTTTTGAGTATGAATTTTCAGATATTGCCTTATCTTTTAACGCGTTAACGATAGTAAGTATTCATTGAGCTCATGAAGTAATAAGTTATATACAGTGGCATTTGGAGTAATTTTTAGGGGAAACTACTTAGAGATACATTTATTGATATTTTAATTAAAATTCTGAGTGGTTCAAAAAATGTGCAGAACTTTTGTCACAGTATATTATGTTATAAAAGTCCGTAATAATGTTTGAAGTACTACATTATTTACAAGAATGCTTAAAATGCTTACTTTGCTTATATCATAATCTGAGTCAAACACATTTGAGTATTGATTCATAAGAAAGATATGTTAGAATATAAATGCTGTCGTGGTTTTCAATATGTAATTTTGAATGTGAAAGTGTAAGTGAGGACAAAGTTTAATCCAAATAAGTAAGCCTTGGATGTGTCTGACCTGGTCTGACTATTTGAACACACTATAGTTTCATACATAGTTATGCTCTCTTTAGGTAACTCTCTTAAGTAACTAAAACAATAACAAAATGAATTGAAATAACAACGAGTTCTTCAAGAGTAAAGCTCAACACTTACTAAATCCAAGTCTATTGACTTAAGAGAATAAACTAATTCTATTCAACAAAAGAGTGGATTTGTTATGATTGTATTCCTACTCTAATACTGCTATTAAACTTATTCAATTAACATAATAGTATTACATATCAAATAAGCCTACTTTAGAGGTATTAAATATTCAGTTTTTAATATAATAAAAGATTAAACAATAAGAAATTATTTCAAACATTAAATAATAGTTGTTTTTAATATATTTATATATCAATAATCATTTTGAACTCAAATAAATGTGCGAATAGGGAGAGATATGTACGAAAGCCTTTCTTGAATACAGAAAAGTTGGTGTTGGAAATTAATATAGAAATACCGAAATTCAGACTAAAGCTGTGGAGTATTGTTCCATAATGTTAATAAAATTAAAGAAGTTGAGGCCTGTTTAACACCTCATCTGTGTGAGTGATTCAATACTCACAAACTTCTCCCAAATCGAGTTTTATTTGTACTTTCGTTGAATTACTTTCTTCTAAATTCTATATAACTTATTCTCATTTGAAGATTGTATGCCTTTTTGTAAAGTTAGCGCAACTTCAATAACAAACCAATACTGTGTATGAGATGTTCGTGCTTTTGGAAAGCTGTGCTCTTTCGCATCAGCTCAGAATCCGTGAGCAGTCGGGAAGTGTTGAATCAGAACTACTACGACTTTTATTATTAGTGAAACCTAAACTTTTGTGCGGTTCAATACAAAATAGCTTTCAGAAAAAAGTTTATGTGTCTATAATTTTAAATTAATTAGTATTTCGATTAAAAGTAATTTTAAATTCTCTGTTAAACGAGTGATAAACGAATCCATATCTCAATTATTGAATTTATATTAAAACTTTTGTACATATTTATTGGATTTGCAATTTTTGTTCCATCAATAATATGAAGAATTTAAAGTTGTTCACAATCATTACTGCAAAACTCAATTACTTTATGTTGTTGACTGTTTTAATAGCAATAAATCATGTGCCCGGTATGTATTCAAAATAGTTTTAATTATAAAATAACACTTAATGTTAATAACGATTGACGTATGTTTTCAATGCTAAACCTTTTCTGTTGAGACTCACACTGAATACAGAAATTGATTTTTGGTAGAATCTGAAAGATTGAAAAGAATCGTTATATAAATAAATTTGAATAAAGTGCTGTCTCGCAAATAATATTATCAGAAAACCAGATTATCGTTTAGATTATTTATAAATTGATCCATTAGTTTGTATTTGTGATACTAATTGGCCATTCTTTTCTGTGAGACAACATGAGAAATGTAGTTCTAATTTCTTGATCTTAGAAGTGGTCAAACCCACTGATTAAAAGCTTTTAGACAGCATAGCATTCTCTGTTAGTTCACAGTATTTTTTGTCCATTTCATTGAAATGATTTCTTTCACAATATAAACTGACAATATAGGCATTTCTCTTGACTTGATGTCTGTTCGCAGCACATAATCCAGAATCGTTTCCTCTCTATAGAAAAGCTTTTCTAATTGCTTTGTACTTTTCATCCTCACTCTCACACAATATCGGATTGATGTTCATCCTAAACGTCGCAGTTTTAACTCTAGTTTAAGTTGAATTTAGTTTTAAATAAATTTTTTTTTTATTACAGTACAAGAGTTTTATCAAAATTAAGCTTTAAGTTAAAGAGTTTGAGTTACTTATTAATAATAATAAATTATTAAATATATGTAACTTATAATTGCATTTAATTAAGTGAATTGTTGGAAATTAATGCCAATAATTTTGTAAAAAGAATAGAATTAAAACACTTGTGATGTTTCTTAAAACTGATGAATTAATTATAAGTTAATAAGTGTACTATTTTTCTTGCATTGAATGGAATGTAAGTTAGGAATCACTTAAATAATAAATTTTAATGTTATAAAACTCGAAATTTGCTTTTTAGGATTTGTATATTTGTTTGAATATAACTCTTTATTCGAGTTTTGTTTAAGGGCTTCTAATTTAGTCACTTTTAGGCTGCTTTTAGATATACAGATGCAGTATTTGCACATTTTTGAATTATTCAATTCTATGAGATCTTAAAAGTTTTTAAAGCTTTCCATAGGGCATATCATTTGTTTTCGATACATTTTATCTTAATATAAAATGCATTATTTCCTTTGTAGTAAATTTCAAATAATTTAAAAGTTTTCCTAATGATTGATACAGTTTTGTGAGTTTCAATATTTTTATGAATCTCAATCAGATGACTACGATTTTTGTTTATAAATAATTAAAAATTTTCAAATTAAATTTCTTTTCCTTATTTAATTAATTATTTGATTGAGTTTTTTTAGATAAAAGCCTTACGACAATGTATTTTCAGAGACCAATGTTTAAACCAGAGATTTTAAACCTTTTTAAATCTGATGCCACTAACTTGTAAGACACTTGATTATTGTGTATTTTCAAAAAGGGTGAAAATTTTTGATACTTGGTTTTATTTTGATTTTCAAAAATTTCAAAATTAGTGCAAATAATTTTCCTAATGTTAAAACATTTGCTCATAATATTTAAAAACTATTCTAAAATTGTAGTTACAGTTTTTAAAAATCTTATTCCGTCACTTGATTCCTCCTCGTGTACCATATACTGGTACGCGTACCACCAATTCAAAACCACTGGTTTATACTGATGTCAAGCATATCAGTTGATATTTTCGAGCTGTTATTATTCTTGTCGTTTAAATGCCATGAGTCTTGTCAAATGTCGGACAAGTGTTTCAAATATTTGCTTCAGATTCGTGTTTTGCTTCAATCTCTCATAACTTTTTTGGGTTTTCAAGTGATTACATATTTAAATTAATAAAACAACAAAAGCTGGTACGATAAGCAGGCTTACAGGCTCAGCCTCGAACTTTTTTCAGCTCAGGCTAAAAACTGGTATAAAATTTCTTGAATCAAACTAAGAATATTTGGCACAAAAAATCACTATTAGTTTAATAAGACCTATCACTATTCCATTGAAAAAAATACTTATTCATGACTCATGAGATTTGGTTTAAAGTTTATTTGATGTGAAAACTACTGTAATAGGATTTCAAATTCTGTATTTCATGTGAATTTCATATGAATTACTTACAATTTTTTCAGAAATTATAAAAGCTTAAAAGTTGAAAAACCATTGAAATGTTTCAGTTTTTTATTTATTTGAAAATAAATTAATATTTAAAGTCATACAACATTTTACTTAAATCTAAGCATAAAAATATTTACTTCGATCAAAATATTATCTGAAAGCAGTATTTTTCAATATAATTTTTATTTATTTTATAAATTCAATAGTTTTTTTACAAGTTATGTATAACTACTGTATTAAAATCTAGTTATTCTTTCACAAAATATACTTCAGAAAGTTTCAAAAATTTTCATTTGGATGCAATTGAAGATATTTATGTGATTTTCACTCAATATCATTCTGTCCAAAGTATTTATTCTTTAATATAAGATTTATTCAGATTTCGTTCATTTATATGCAATGGTTAACCGATACAGTATATCAATTTAAATGATTTGCATCTAATATCATAAGAACATTATTCTAAACAGTTATTTCCTTAAGTTCATGTTTAAAAAGTTTAATATCTGTTTAATATGCAATAGAATTGGTTTTATGCATGACAACGAGCATTCAACAAATTGCTGCCTTTGCTGTCACAGCTTATACTTGGGCTCTGTTTATGTATATTTTTTAAACAAAAAGGGATCCAAAAATTTAAGATAATCATTAATAAAAATTTCTTTTGAAAGTTTACTTAATAGGATTTAAAGGATTTTCTACAATTGCTTGATTTTACAAACTTATTGTTTAAATGTTTGTCACAACAAATCCTATAATAGATTTTAAACTCAAGTAAATGATAACATTTCTATTTTCACGTGTAGTCACTATTTTGAGTGGTTTTGTATTTCATTTTAAGACATCAAAACATGCTTTTAGCAGAACTTAACTGTTAGGTTCCATCCTTCGGATTGATTACTAATGGTCTGCTTTTCGTTTTGGACAATGTTATGCTATCTCTAAAGATAAACTAAAGGTTAAGTTGTATTCGATGGCTAAAGATTAAATTTAAAGTAGAGTTTATATAACACAAACGCTTACATATTTAATTATTACTTATATCAGAGTTCGCCAAAGCTCGAAAGCTCCGTGGGGGGGGGGGTGGAAGAAGAAGGGG
>JAQGAM010000986.1:0-10562 GCA_034697665.1 Nanhermannia comitalis
TGTGTGTGTGTGTGTGTGTGTGTGTGTGAGTGTGTGTGTGTGTGTGTGTGTGTTAGTTTTTAGTTTGATTTTAATTTCTTAATAATGTAATTAAAATTTTTACAATAACACTAATCAGATCTTCTTTTATAAGTATTTTCAAAAAATCAAATGCACTTTTTTCAAGCGAAGTGTTCTTCTTTTAATATATGATAAATTTAAGATACTCTGTACGTGATTTTGGAATAATTCATTTCCTTCATAAGATATTAAACAGATTTTAGAAAATGACTGTTTTTAATTTTCTTTTGTATTCTGTGTTTTTGTATTTCGGATGTGTCAAAAAAATGTTTATAAATTTTTTAATTATTTAAATTTTTATATTTTTAGACAGAGGTAAATACTGAAGATGTTGTGGTAATAACTTCTAATTATGGCTGTTTTTCTGAAATTGGACGTCAAGGAGAACCTCAAGAACTTTCTCTAAATCGTGTGACTTGTCTTAGTAAAGGTGTGATTCTTCACGAATTAATGCATTCGATTGGATTCATTCACGAACATTCTCGAGTTGATAGAGACAATTACGTTAAAATTTTATGGGACAATATTGAAACAGAAGAACAGGAAAATTTTATAAAATACAGTGAAGTCGAAGTCAAGTACAAAATGGATTATGAATACGAGTCGATAATGCATTACGAATATAATGCATTCGCAAAATCAGAAGAATTAACTTCAATAAAGCCATTGAATGATAGCATTCCATTAACTAATTTGGGAAGTGCTAAAAAAGCTGGAATTCTTACAGACAATGATTTTAAAAAAGTGAAACAGTATTATGATTGTGTAGCTTAAGTAAAATTAATTAATTAACATATGTCAACATTCGTTTCATTTTTTAATATTATAATATATTTACAAAACTTTTATACAATTGTAAGCTTATTTGGAAAGTATTGTAACTCTAGTATAAGATAAACAGATATAAAAAGAGTCTTATAAGAAAAAATTTGTTCAAAATAATTAGAAAATTACTCTTTAAAGTAAATAATTGCAAAGTTAAAGCATTTAAAAGTCTAGATTAGAATTGAAAATTATTATTAATGGAAAAATCAACAAAATTCTTAAAAATAAGTTGTCTGAGTTGATACAGAATTCAAAAACACAAACTTATATACAATATATAATACAAATTCATTCTACAGTACGGTATATATATCTAATAGAAATTCACTCAATCATTTACTATATAGAAAATATATTCATCTATAAAATGCAAAATTTTACAACACATATGATGTTATTTGGTTAATAGTTAGGATTATACTCTTATTGTTTGGATTATTGTACTGTACAGTGAAATTGAGATTCAGACTAGTTTTGCAATACTTTTTTTCAATAAAATTTCTTAAATTTAATCAAATGTAAAAATAGTTTTCGTAATTATTGAACGAAGGCTTCAATGTTGGCGAATGAATTGATGCTGTGTTCACTTCATCTCTTGAATTCAGATGAAACATGACATTTCCAGAGCGGTCGAGAGTCTTAGTCCAGGGTAACTATTGTTATAATGAATCATTAGTTAAAATTAAATAATTTCATAAGTTTAAGGTAAGGCAAACCTCTCGTTTTCTTTTCTGGCACTCGTCGGTGTTTTTTCTGAGCTGAAAAACATAAATATCAGGGTTCGGCCATTCAGACTGTATTCCAAGAGGTATTTCATGGTTATGAAGTTTTCTTTCACCTAAAAATAGAGTCAAATATTAACAAAAGATTAGTGTCTGAAAAATAATACAGAAGAACAACAGATGACTTACATTTTCGTGATGGACAAACTTCATATAAGGCAAACTTTGACGGTCTTTCTTTCAAATTATAACAGTTAAGCAGCAGTTGAATGAGCTCTTCTACAGTTGTCCGATCAGACAACAGAAGACTCTTGTAAAGTGACTAAAAATAAACGCAAAATCAGTTAATTTTTCCACAAGAGCCTTATTACTGGCTGAAAGATTTCGACATATGACATACCCCTGACATAAGACAGCTGTCATAAATTTTGATGAGACCTCCGCGACGCATCATCAGTGAAAACCTGTAGTATTTTAATTAGTGATAAGTTAAGCAATTTTTAAATTCAAAAATTTTCATTAATCATATTTGACTATAACTATATGCGCATACTTTAAATCCTTTTGTGGATAACAAGATTGAAGTAAAGCTGGACAAGTGTCGTCGTCCAAAACCATGACACTCCTTATGGGAATTCCTAAAATTAAAATTAATTTATTTGAGTTTTCTGCGAATAATTTTGAATTTATTACATAAGTCTAACTTATATTTAATGCTTTAATTACAATACTCATACACACACTCAATGAGATGAGGACATGATAAAGCATTATCCAATTAATATAGAATTGAATGAACTCCTATACTCCTATACTCCTATACTGCATAAAATTTGATAATATCTGTGGTTTGAAATGAGCCTAACTATTGCTGCACGAAATGATAGATCATGCGATCCTATCATAAGATAAATCTAAATCTAATTTATTTGCTTCGGATGAAGTAATTAACTTGAGAACGAAGAACTCTTATTATTTATCAGTTTAATGCTTGTATTAAAGGGGGTTTCAATTTTCACTCACAATTCTTATGTTAAATTAGAAATTTTTGCTCAATTCAATTAATGTGCTCTTTGAGTCAATGTTATTCAGTTTTTATTTCAATTAAGATATTTAGCTTCTGTGGCAGTGGTTTATATCAGTCATTCATATAAAATACTTCTCATATACGCAAAGATGCGTTTAATGAGAAGGAATTCAAAAAAAATGTATAAAAAGGAGTACTGCTGTTGAGAATATGACTCAATAATGTATAGGAAGTTCTGGATTGGCATCAAGTTTGATGAATAGCATACCTGTTTGTCTTATCCAAACTTCTAGAGTTAAGTAAAACAGATTTGGATCGCGATGTTTAAGTCGAAATTTATTTAAAAGCAATCGAACCACTTCTTTGCTTGAAGTTTGGTTTGTAATCGAAAGGGTCTTGTATTCTACGTCCGCACACAATACTTTTGAATAAATTTTTATCACAACCTATGTTTAGAAACAAAATTTAATATTTAGTTATTTGAAAATATAGTGTGTTAATCAAAATTACAATTTATTTAAATAGCGAAAAATTAATGCATTATTTTAAATAAAATCTCATGTATTCATAAATCGATTTTGAAATTAAAGTATAAATAGTAAAAGTCAAATATTATGCTATACTTTTCAAAATTTTAATCCCGAGTCACAAAAAAATCTTTTGATTGGTCTTCATAGACATTAAGTCTATATTTAATGACTATCTTAAGATTTTTAGAGAGTAAAAAAAATTTCTTTTAATCTATGGACGGAAAAGGCGTATTTGCATTAGCCATTAAGCAGTTCAATTTAAACATATCATACTTTATAGTAATTTATATTCTGCTTTACTTTAAAAATTAGCCAAAAAGCCATTCTTGGCTGAAATTTGGCATTTAAATTAATGAATGAGTTTTTATGTGATTCAAATCAATAATGTTATAATATTAAGATCAATATTAGTTACAATCGATGGCCCGTATGTCAGCAGTAGAGTAACAAATGTGTATTATTTAAGTATACAATTTGAGTTGTAACAGATCGAAAGTATTGCTTAAAGCAGGGTTTGGGTGTCACTCGTAAATGCTTATTTCGGTCTTCATGATGATAAGCATATACTAAGAGCAAAAGTTATGAATGTGCTACTCGTCCTTAAATTATATGCCTTGCGATCATTTTCCTTAAGGCATATTTGAATGAACGCGAAATATTAAAAGCAAAAATGCATGGGAATAGATTTGAAAAAATGACTGTGGTATGACAATTACTTTTGCACATCTTTTCTACTGTAAGAATAGAATCAAACTTAATGAATATTTCTGGCCTTTCAAAGCGTAACTATTAATTTTGTTTAATGTGTTTCGTATTCAGCATTAAAACAAATTAAAACTATTCACAAATAAATTAATACTAAATAAATTTGATTTTAATAATCTTATGAGAATTTTTTTTCCAAATTGACTTTAATTCAGGAGAAATTTATTCGTAACAAAAGAAGTTATCTCTGTATTGAATGATTTAATGGTGAAAATAATTCGATAACTAGTTTGAATTAATTCATTCACAATTAATAAAGTGAATTGTTTCTGATTTTCACGCAATCAAATTTTTAAAATCTATTAAAATTTAATTTTCTTGCAATTAATTTAGATATAAAATCAGATAAAAGCGAATGCGTGTCACGGCTTAGTTTATATTCATATAAAACTAATCCGAATAATTGTTTTATGTAATTATGGATTAACTTAAACAAACATAAATATGAAATACTTTTGCAAAAGTATAGTTGAGGTGACAACAACCCAATTACATGAGATAATGGGTCAAAACAATAGAATTGAATGATGTCCTCCACAACAAAATTAAAATAAATTATAACTACTCTTTTGATACAAAGAAATTAGTACAAAAAGCTTTTCTCATATCAAATGAGTCACTTGTCTCACAATTACATCTGAAAATAGACTTATTTGAACGATATATTAACTCCAGTGATATTAAATAAGAGCAATGTAATTATTAACGCAGTTAATAGAAGTTAAAACTGGATTAATCAAAAAGTTAATATTCAAATAACTCTTAAAACTTAGACTATACTCAGCTGAGAAATTTCAATGCTATAACTTTATTATACAGAACACGAATAGTAATAATGAAATGTTGTCCTTTAGAAAGGATAAGACCATTATGAATATATAATTTGTTCAAATATTTAATTTCTATTCTGCAATATTATAGCGATGTTCTGAAGCTATTTTATTTGTTAAGACAATGAAACTTTTAATGAATACTTTATTGGCTTTAATTATAAAACTAAATGCATTCCGTCATTTAATTCCCTTATTTTATACGTTTTCTAATGACAAAAGAAACCACGAGGAAGAGGAAGATTATATTTATATTGAAATAGTGGCCAATGGTTAAGTTCATAATTTCATGACTTCAATGATAATATTTAATTACGTCCTTAAACTCATCAAATATGTGAGAAAAAGCACACTGTCATGTGTCCTGTTATGTGATATTTGTAAGAGTCATCCTCTTATAATCTGATCAAAGCTAAGCACCAGTTGGGAGTGAATCCCCTTAAGCCAAAGCTGTCAGTTACATTTTTTGTAATTGAATTATAAGAAAAATTGTTTTTAGTCACCAAAGATCAATGTTAATAGATTTGCAGAATTCACAATCAAAGTACAGAATAACTTTGAAATGAACTCTTATGAAGAAAACACTTACACTTATGTATACCATATTGAAAAATATACAAAATTCAATCAAATATGAAAGAGAACTGAAACCACTAGAATTTAAACTATTTATGTGAAAAATAGAGAAAAACTTAAACCATTAGATTACCGAAAGTGAAACTAAATCTTATTTATTGGTCAGTGATTTAGTATTGTTATCGATTTGAATCGAGAAAATTAGATATAATTTTGACATTCATTTTAAGGTTTTGAGATCTTCTATTTGTTGAGTTGCCTGAAGAAAAATGCATTTGCATACAAACCTAATGCTATTAATAATGGACTGTTCCCACTCTCATAATAATGTCTTTGAAGGACAAGTTTGAACTCAGAAGTCAGTTGTTTAGTGTTCTTCTTCATAGAGTCAGATGAAAAAGTACTATTACTGCTTTACTTTGTTACGCACCACCGGTTCTAAGGTATGCCTAATGTAATAGTGATAGCGCTGAATCAAAAGTATACCTCAATCGTAAAAATAAGTCCGGTTTTTTAGACATTGTTGTATATATAGTAAAGTTAGTAAACTTCACTTTATTTATTCGGAATTTCATTCATTTTCATTCAGCCAACGAAGCGTATCATCAGTTTGAATGACATTGTCATATATCGAACAAAACATACACGTATTCCTACTTTAACAATAATACACCATCTTTTCTAAAATATAACATAATTTCATGAATAACCTGAATTAATTTTGTAGAACTGTTACACTAGTATTAGTGCGTTTTCAATAAAAGCTTAGTTTAGTTTTTATGGTTTATTTAACTGTCAGTTGACAATTGACTTTCAATATAACTTTTTTTTCAATAGAAATTAAGTAAATGTGTCTCAAATCACAATAGAATGTGACTCACTTTTCACTTCAAGCTCATCAGTCAATCTTTTTAAAGAGAGCCAGAATACAAATTATAATATCCTCCCAAATATTAGCGTTTCCTATCAATGTGAACACATTTTTCATCCCTCGTGAATCCACTTTATGTTTCTATGTCTCTCATAAGACCCGACTCACAAGTCAGGTCTTCTATAATGACATTTTTCTGGGAAACAAACACACAAAATATGTTGCGGAGATCAGAAGGTTGAATGTAACAGATTTTACATGTTTAGAGTCTACAGAATAGCATATCGTTTAGAAAAAAATTATTTATTTTCTTAAGCTTACACCACATTTAACCCACGGTGTAATGATAGAGCTCTTAAAAGCAATTATTATTTAAGTCATTTGTATTGAGAAAACAAAACACATTTGAATGCCTTATGTCATAAAATCTCAAAAATTATAATTATTTGAATAAGTTAAATCTAATTTAGGTTTCCGTTAACTTTTCTTAAATATTTTCAAATTCTGATAGATATTTACATAAATGTCTGAAATAGTTTGAAAGCCTGAGTTCAATCTCAAGAGCGGAGAGTGAGAGGAACACCATTATAAAGGCATTCCTCTCACTTGTCTATCTATTTCTCTTTCCCTTAAAGGACGTATGATTTCTCTCATCGTTAAAAGAGACTCATCTCTGAGCGCATTCATCTGAACGAAACGGAACTCGTGAGAAAGCTAACCGATCAGCGACTGGTAGCTCATCATGTGTCACCAACCAATTTATCTTATTGCGATATATTCTCATTGAAACCAACATAACGCCGGTTTCCTTATCGAATAGCTATATCAATAATACTTTGTTAATATATAAGAAGAGCCACACCTTATTTATTAGAAATGCACAAAATTCTCACGTCTTTAATTACATTTTCTTTGAGTTTGATTACACAGTATGTGATATAATACAGCACTAATATGTTTAGTCTAAAGATAGTGATGAAACTATAGGGGAATTAAAATATTATTGAAGGCTTAAGGCATTTAAGGCTTATTTGAAATCTAGTCTTTGAGAAAAGTGAATACCTGCACACATTGATAATCACTATTATTTAATGCTTTCATCTTTATGTTTACTATCATTCTATGAATTAAGACAGAGATTGTATAACCAATTGAAAAACAGGGCAAAAGCAAAAAGAAAATAAATAAACTGATTTTTAAATTCTTTTAGCGCTAATTAAAAAGAAGCTCTACTTCCAAAAAGCATCCTGTGATTAGAAAACTATGCTAATTGACACAGCTCTTAACAACTTCTCTACTAATATAAGTAATACCTGAATAAAGTTTGTACTATATTAATATTTCAGGATTTGTAGTCCTAATATCTAAAGCAACGTTGAATAATAAACAGATATCTATTTTATTCATACAAATCTTGACTCAAAATTAAATATTTTAAACTCATATTGTATCTTCAAGATATGATCAAATTCAAAGTGGAACATCCAAAAAATTTATTTTGTATGTAATTTTATAAATTACAGGCACACATATAAAACTTTTTTGGATTTCCTCTTTAAACATGATAATTATGAAAAACTATTAAAACCATTGTAATCATAATCTGCTAAGATCTAAAGCATATTTCTTTGAATTTTTACATCACTTTTGGTTTCTATGAGTTTAAAAGAGATCGATTGGTTTATTGCAGTTTATAATAAATGAAAATTAGTCCCAACTTTAGTGCATTTGTCACGTCACGTAAAGGATGAAAATGTGTCCACTGGGCATATTTTGATAGGATGTGAGGGACGGAAATAGATAATTACATGTCGCTTAGAGTACAACGTAATAAGATTTAAGCCTAAACTGAATTGCATAAGTCCTGAATAGAGAGAGAGAGAGAGAGAGAGAGAGAAGATCCTTGTATGGAATTTAATGCAATTATGAAGGCTGTTCCTATTTTCATGCGTTAAACATTGCTATCATTATTATTGTTCTTCTATATTAAGTATATTTATAAAAAGATAATTTTGCGCATAAATATGCCAATGAGGTTACTTACACCAGTTTCTTAGCAAAATACTACAGTAACTATAGCCCAGTTATACATTCTAACTATAATTGAATAACTGGACACATTTGCAGCAAATAAGAGCTAATGCTTTGCATCTCAAGAGTTAAATTAGACTTTCCCCACGTTTTTGCATTTGCAACAATGACTACTATTTTGGTGCATTTAGAGACCAGCTTATTATGCATGCATTCAGCCAAAGTCATTATCCCTATTCTAATCTTTTCGACACCTCGTTCAAACTTTTAGCCCTTAACAACACTATAGGATAGATTAGAAGTGGATCTAAGTTTAGTATAAAAGCCAACAAATAAGTGTGTATGGGTTCTCAGTATTTAAGGTATGCCAAAAGTTATTGAACATTTAGTGCAGTATGCATTTCCAGGTAACCACTATTGTACTGCTCTGTACGATATTCCAGGTGAGCAAACAAAAGCGTTTTATTTTAGTTTGAAAAAATCAAAAGGTCCCCATAGCTAAGGAAATACAGGACGATAAAAAAGACAGGAAATGAGAATTTGTTTCATTCGCTGCACCATTTTTTTTTAGATATTTATTATGGCAATAATTATTTAATGAGGTGCTATGTAATCAGTCACTGTTTTTAGGTACAATTTTTTTTATACAGAATGATCTTAACTAATTATAATTAGATTTCTTCGTTCGATATTTCTATAAGTAATATACATTTTAATTACGTATTGGAATTTATACGATGTACAAAAAAAAATAATGAACACAACAAATCAAACCAAATAATCAAGATTTGAAATACTTTGATAAGAAAAGTAAATGTCATAAAAGTATTCATAAATTTCATTAAGTGAATGGATGAATGCTTTAAATATTTGCAACAAATGCTACAAAGAATAAAACAATCAAATAAAGGAGCATTCAATTGAAAATTTGATTCAAATTTTCAATTTAAACATTTAATTTAAAATTTTTCATATTCTAGAGAGAGAGAGAGAGAGAGAGAGAGAGAGCTCATTAACTATTGTGTTTATTTACGAAGCAGAATAAGTACTGATTCATGACCTCAGTTATACATCATTTTCTAATATTATTGTGTGACTTAAGAATGAAATCTATTTAAGTATCGCACTAGACCTCACATGATGTCAATATGTAAATATACATTATATAATCGACTTTAATTCCATATAAATGTATTGTTTTATCAACAAAGCAATGGAGAAACTCTCCTGTTTGACAGCTCTACAAAAGATTTGCATATTTAGGGGATTTCAAGCTTATTATAACTGAAGTTATGACAACAGTTCTGTACAGTTACTGTTGGCATATCATTAACTTTAAGCAAAAGTGATGATTCCATTTGAAAGATAAACAAATGTTTGTCTTTTTTATTTAGCATACTTCGAAACACGCATTCAAACTGAGAAATATATTGATACCGAGAATTGAGTTGACTAATGCTATTCAGATGCTATTAATAATAATTACATTTTAAGATTTATAGCATTAAAAAACAAAAACATATAACAGGAAAAGGTATGCGTAAAATAGAAATTGAATGCTTGGCTATTATTTCATAATCAAATTAATTTAATAGTATGAGAGCCCACGTAAATACTTGACATTATATTAAAAGGAAAACTAGTGCTACATATTAATAAAATATTAACATAAATTTTGGGGGTTTATCGATGGTCTAAATCAAAACTATATTCAGAATAATTATGTTTGTAATACGAGAGACGGTATTTTCAAAAAAATGCAAAGCAATATGCTATTTATTTTAGGCAAAGATACATATTTAACCAACGCCTACCTCAATTGAGAAACACTCAGCTTGAGGAATGCTGAAAATTTAAGGGCGCGCGACCACTATCTTTCGATACCTCAAATAAACTAATTTTCCAGCTTTTTTAGTTAAGATCATCGGTGTATCTGAAATATGGACATGCATTCTGATGCATGCTTTGCTAACTATTCAATGAAAGTGGGAGGAAGACGAAGGGCGCTATCAATGAATTTAGTAAAGATTCGCCTTCAAGTGGAGGGAAAGATAATGTGATGGTCGAAATGTTAAATTTTTTAATCTTAAAGCAAACATAAGATATTCCAAATATGGTTATTTACAAACATAAGATGTGTTGCAATCAAACGCAGAGCTCATGAGAGGAATTGATATCAAAAATTATAAGTGTTTTTTAGAAAATATTTGTCAGAATATATGCAATATGTATGGAACATAAAACGTATGGAATTAAAGCTGTGCTCATATGACTACAAATACATAGACAAGAAGCTATCGTTATCATTAAGTTAAGAGCCATATC
>JAQGAM010000987.1:0-10560 GCA_034697665.1 Nanhermannia comitalis
GATCTCTCATCACGAGATTTTGCTTTATATGAGTATAAACTGATTGATAAAATAAGTTTCACTTCAGCCGTAAAACGGATTTCAGATAATTATCAAAATTTAGCCAAAAATCTTTCATTAAATGCCAGAATTTATTTGAAGTGCATTTCAGCCGGAAATCAACTCAATGAACAGGAAATCACACGTGAAATTACACGTGAATCTCATGTGAACTCGTTGTTAACATTAGACAGTGAATCGATTGCACGTGAATTGACTGCTCGTGACTTTGAATTGTTTCGACGAATAGAAAGCCAACAATTTATTTATGACTTAATTGAGAAAAAAGTGAAAGAATTGAAAGAATTTGAGTTAAAAACAAATGAAGAGATGTTTTGGACTATAAATCAGATATTGAAGCAAAAATCAGAGAAAAAACGGTTAAAAACAATTAAACAATTAATAAGAATAGCGTTGATTTGTAAGCAAATGAATAATTTTAATTCACTTTTTGCTATACTTTCGGGTTTAAGTCATTTGTCAATTGAAAGATTAAAGAATTTATGGGAAAAAATACCACAAAAATCTATGAAGTTATTGCAAAATTTACAGCAATTAATGGATCCCTCCAAGAATTTTTATAATTTTCGCCAAAAATTGCGTGAAATTAATTCGCGCGATATTTGCGAACCTATTATACCGTTTTTTCCTCTCGTCAAAAAAGATCTGAGTTTTATATTTCTTGCCAATCAAACATTTATTTCAAGTGAAGATCACGTCATTCTCATTAATTGGGAAAAAATGAAACTATTGTCACAAAAAATACGAGAAATTCAACAAATGATGAACTCTTTTAATGACTTCAATACAAATCACGCCAATATTAATTATAAGAAAATTTGGGAAAAACAGCGAATGAAAAAACGCGTGCAGTGAGTGTTGTATTGCTTTTAACACTACTTATGATTATATTTAATTCTATTTTTTCATCAATTTTTAGGCATTTTTTAGACCAAAGCTTTTCGGAAATCATTTGCGACGAAAACGTATTGTTTGAGAAAAGCCTTGAATGCGAACCGACACAAACGTCGACAACGACGGGCGCACTCATGACGCGGTCGTCTGTCAGCGCCTCATCAGTCGCGTCCTCACAACTGTCGACCGCGTCCTCCAACACATCCAACGCGCACAACAGTCATCACGTGATGCCATCGCCGACGCCGTCCTCACACTCTTCCTCTCCCTCACTATCGTCGTCGACGACCAACTCATCAGACATGCAGTCGTCGTCACAGCAAAGACTGCGCCTCAGGTTCGGGGTCAGAGACGACAACGGCTTAAGAAAGTTGTTGGCGTTGAGCGACAACTGCGTCGCCATCACAACCAATCATAACCACAATAACAATAGTTTTGCCACAAATTCACACATTTTTTTGCCTCAAAATCGCGTCGCAGTCGTGGCCAACACAGCATCCAAATCATTACCACAGGAGTCGTCGTCAGTGACCTCTTTGCGACGTTTGGAACAATTACAACAATTGTCCCGATTTAGGGAACAATTGATTCCGTGTTCAGCACAAAGACTCTTAACTTCTCGTCCATTACTTCCATCTTATGATCAAACCATTGAAAGAATGAAAAAGAAATGCAAAGAAAGCGAAGAGAATATTGTCTAAAAACACAACCAATAGATGTCAGCATTTGTTACATAACTTTTATATTAAAGAATTTCTATTTTAAGAAAACTTTTCTATTTTTAAAATATTTTTATAAATATTTTCTTTTAATGTAAACAAAGAATACATTGAAAGAAATTCTTCGCTTAAAATGAGGTAAAAATTCGTTTGTTTTAAATATTAAGTTATTTTTTGATTTTTAGGAAAAAAGATTTTTTACAATTTTTTTTACACGAAAACTATTGACTAAAAACTTTTTATATAAGAAATAAATGAAAAATTCTTAAGTATAAAACAGAATATTCTTGTTATTCTCGAAAAGTAAACAAAATTTAGCGGAATTTATGCGCGAATTGAGTCCAATGAAAACGCGTGAGTTTTGGCACCAATTTCTGCAAAACGTATGTATTTTTTTGGCACGTGTTTCGCGCGTGCGTTCACTTCCACCAAAATATTTATTTTTGGAAAGTTTTATGACTTTTGAAACACTGTTTGTCAGCAAAACGTTTCGTCATTTGAAACAAAAATGTCTGCAACGACGACAACGACTGCAATGTCAGCCGAGGTGACGACCGATTGTAACCCCATTATCGGCACATATTCAGACCCGAACTCGGGTCAAACCATCTCTGACCAGGTATTTATACATCTCGTGATCATTGCACATATGTATTGCATTGTATTTCAGGTAACGCTTTGTCGAGAAATTGCTAAACAGTTGGTTTGCGACCAAATGAACGACAAATCAAAAGGTTTTTTCTTTAATACAGAATTTTTTTGTTTTGCATAAAAACTAATTATATGTAAAAACACATGAAAAGGACGTCAAATGTTTGAGCGAAGAGTTCAAAAGTCTTCCAAATGGGTGACAACGACTACGACGGCCACTGACGACGACAATAATAATGTGGTCGAAGACAGCGAAGATTTTCACGAGAGAACTATTTCTGAAGGTTTTCAACACTTCTTTGGTTAATAAATATTTGT
The DNA here is from genome assembly GCA_034697665.1 of Nanhermannia comitalis. Lineage (NCBI taxonomy): Eukaryota > Metazoa > Arthropoda > Arachnida > Sarcoptiformes > Nanhermanniidae > Nanhermannia > Nanhermannia comitalis. The sequence continues at coordinate 2,643 of JAQGAM010000987.1, forward strand.
TGAACTAATTTTTTAAATTGTATTTAAAGGACCGCCAAATTTGAGACTAGTTTTGGACCCGAGACATGTGCAGGTAATGCAATACAATGCAAATAATATGCAAATTATATGCTAAATATATTTCGAAAGGATATAAATTCATTGGATTTCGAGTCAAACGAACAGACGATGAATGAGAAGAAATCACGTGATAATTGTCTTAATATTGTTAAGGATTTGACTTCACCTCAAAGTATAGCAAAAGAACACTAAAACATTAAAACATTAAAACATTAAATAAAATACGTTATAATAGAGTATTATTTATGACAGTAAATAAAGGCAATGCATTGTTCGCCAAAAGGGCCCTAAAGTCCAGTGAATGGATTGTCGCCGAATCGGTCGTCGACGCTGTGGTTGAGGCCGCGCGTGACAAATGCTTACAACAGGCGATACAACTACCGGACGAAGAGTGGACGCCGATGGACGTGAGCGACAATCGAGTTTTGTTGAGCGACAATCGAGTGTTGTTGAGCGACAGTGGTATTGGTGGTCAACAGCACTACTCTTTACTAAAATATAGTGAAAATATAGCAGTATTTTATCCAAAATATAGAGATTTTAACGCAAAAGCGAAACCTTTTTGCAGAAGATATTAAAAAGTGTAAAGAATTTGTTGTCATTTGTTTTGTGAATAAAAAAAAGTTCTTATGTTTTACGCATTGAAGCGAATCCTCCTTTCATTCAATTGTAAAATGCCTTAAAGGCAAAAAGGAAGCGCAATAACGGCTGTTGTCTGTCTATAGTATAGTAATGTAGCATGCTGAATAGACTACTATTGCTACTGCAATGCAATGCATAAGAACAGGTGGAAAGCGAGATCAGGTCTAATTAGACGGCGTCAACGGATGTGACGTTTTCAACCAATCATTGCTTTCCTTTGAATGCAATTGTTTTGTAAAACAATTTTTCGTTTTTATTATTCTTTTCAATACACACGTGAAAGACGTCGCGAACGACAAGACAACAGACAGACGTTACGACAGAGTTATGAACGAAACGCAGTCCGAATCACATTTTCATCATTCGTATGAATTGTTGGGAAATCACGCGCTTCTCACGCAGTCCAATGATCACGAGCTGAGTCACGAGAGACTCACGAACGTCTCGAACAACACTTTTTCGTCAATAAATACAACGCAAACGACACAACACTCGACGCATTCCTCGAAAAAGAAACGTAAGAAAAAAGCTTTTCTTTATATGTATTGCTTTAAAGTTTAGCTTGCATAATTTTTTTAGTTTTAAATTTAACTTATATAAAGCAAAAATTATTCTCTGCTTTTTGTAAACCATTTGTTAATCGATTTATTCATTAATTAATGGAAAAAATTAATTAAAAATTTATATCAAATTCTATGGAAACCAAAGCAATGAATACACAAAAGCCGTGAATCGCGAGACATATGGAATGCGAGTTTCAATGCATTGAACTTTTGTTTTGAGTGAAAAGTCACGCGTCAATTGAGAACCAATCAGAAGCGCGTTTCCGGTCCACAATCGGACGCATTTCCGGCGCTCATCTCTCTCGCGACGCGTGCTCTCTTGTGATGCGCGTGCGTTCCTCTTCAGTGCGCATCTGATTGGATGAGTGAACAGAACACGCGCGGAACGCGTTCAAAGCGAACAATATTTGACCAAAAATTTTAGTCCTTTTGAGTGTAAAATAGTGTTAAGTATAAGAAAAAGCTATGGATTTAAGTCTTTATAGATATAACGCTTCAATGATGGAATATTACTCTTGTACGTTTTGAATGTGCCTAGCTCGCATATAGTTATAGTTATTGTATAGTGGTGAATTTATTCAAAAATGAGTTAATTGTCTTCTTACAGGTCACGGTGGAGTCAATCAGTTGGGCGGCGTATTCGTCAATGGACGGCCGTTGCCCGATGTGGTTCGGTCGCGCATTGTAGAGCTCGCACATCAAGGAGTCAGGCCGTGCGACATTTCGCGACAGTTGCGCGTGAGTCACGGATGCGTGAGCAAAATCCTCGGCAGGTACGTGTACAGTGTGTGTTGTACTGCTCGTGACGCTGATGCTATTGGTGTCACGTGTTGTTTTGGTCGTTTCAAGTGAACGCTTGACACGTGAAACGGAACGATGCGTTCGAGTGCTTTCAATGCACGCGACGATCAGTGCATTCATTGCTGGCCATCAGTTCTGTGTTTGAAATGTTTCAAAACAGAACTGCTTTTAAAGCCAAAAACATTTTTCTGATTTTAATAAAATTTTTAACAAATATTTACGAAATAATTATAAGAATAATAATGAGTAATAAAAAGAAAGAGTTTTATAGCTTTCGCGTCAACTATAGGTTCACTTTAAGTGGTGTTTGTTTTGTATAACATTACACTTGAAATATAGGTTCAAATTCTCTCTCAATCGTAGATATTATGAAACGGGAAGTATTAAACCGGGAGTTATCGGCGGCTCTAAACCCAAAGTGGCGACGCCACGTGTGGTCGACGCGATCGCCAACTACAAGAAGTCGAACCCGACTATGTTCGCGTGGGAAATACGGGATCGACTTCTGTCGGACGGCATTTGCGACTCAGACAACATTCCGTCCGTGTCGTCCATTAACCGCATTGTTCGCAATAAAGCCGCCGAAAAGGCTAAACATGTGCACCATTCGAGCCAATCCAGTGGTCAACAGCAGCATAACAGTAGTGGTCAGACATCATTACAAACGACACCGACCACTACAAAGTCCGAAAACCAGACGTCTGTGATTGTGAATCAGTCGTCACAACAGTCGCAACAGTTGTACTCAATTAACGGGATTTTAGGCATAAATTCGAGTCAAAATTCAGACCAAACTACAGACCAAAAACAGAACAATAGAATAGTTTTGAATAAAAGAAGTGAAGAAAATAATAACAATTCTGGTAATCATTGCAAAAGTGCTTTAAAAGTGTTTTTTGTGTTTTAAGTGAAAAGTGTTTTCTTTATTACAACAGAATCTCATTCGACATCTCATTCGCCGACCACCACATCCACGACATCGGAGACGACGACTGCAAAGCACCCGTCGTTCGCCACTTCGCAGTCCACGGAATACTGGACTCAAAGTCAAACTCAACTCAATTCATACACAACAAGTCAAACACAACAACAGCAACAACCGGACGGTACGACAGGACAACCTCAACACGACACAAATCCACACTACGAGACGACAACACTATATACACCACCAATAGGTTTGTCTTTTAATTGTTTTATTACTTTAAATGCATGTAAATGTGGGTAAAAGTGGTGGCGGTTTTCAAAGCAATACTGATATCAACATAAATCTAAACAAACAGTGGGTTTAAATGCGTTAACCTCTGACCCCAACATCACATATCACGAGTTGGACAAAGTGTCGGCTCAAGACTTCTTTTACGGCTCGAGTCAGGGCTCGAACTCCGCCACCACTTCTCAAAATCAAGCTTACGGTAAAACAGATGAAAAACTCTATAATAAGCAGAGAAATGAAAATGTCAAAATTTTGCAAGCTAAATTAAGCTAATATAGTGAACATCTTTAAGCAATTCTTAAAGTTTTAGATACTTTGAATAATTCATCACAAACGAATTATGAATTATGAATCAAAAGCAACTATTCAAAATTTAACATTCACTATTTTCTAAAGTATTATTCAAAGTTGAAAAATACTTCAGAAATAATCAAAAATCTTCATTACTTATCGAAAGCTTACAGGGTTACTTAAGAAAAGATTTACGCTATTTTAGCTCTAAATATGCAAGCTAAATTATTTAGCTTACATATTTTGACATTTTGGCTTCTCTGATAATAAGCGTTGTTATAATACTATATAAAACTGTATAAAACTGTATAACACTCGTGTATGTCGTCGACAGGCTCGACAGCGACGGGCGATTATTACGCGGCAGCTGCTTATCATCACGCGGCACAATATTACGCGACTCCCAATTACGGCACAAATTACGGACAGATCGGCGCTCAGTCGTCGACACCTGTCGTGCCGTCGAATCAAACGATAATCAGTGAGTTTTTGTCATATACTTTACTTTATGTATTACATTATATACTGTACTATACTATAGTGTTATATATCTGTTGTGTCTCTCTTTTAGACCCTTATTATTACAGCGCTGTTAATGTGGCGGCGATTCAAAGAACGAGCGCTTCACCGCCGGGAAACACGCGCACGACAGTCACGCTCTAATCGGGTGAAGAAATTGATTCCAAAAAAGAAAACCAAAGATTTTTTGACGTTATTTATAAATAAATTATTATATCTTTTGATCTCTTATTAAAAGTACTTTTGATTTAAACCTATATTTTGTGCAATACTTTTGAGTTCACACTGAAGTCAAGTCAAAGCTTTTTTTTGTGCACTTTTTTGTCGCTTCCTTTCGATCGACAGGAAATTCCCACCTCTTCTTCGTGTGAACTCATGCGCGACAACAATATAATCACTTTTTGTTGTCATTCGTTTTCGACTTTTTTTTCACATTTTTTTCCATTTTTTTAAACTCAAAAACTCTTTATTTTTCTCAAAAATAATGTTTGAATTTGTGGTCATTTTTGGCGAAAATTTTATCAAAAGTTTTGTGCGATATTTGAGTTCAAAATAACCGGAAATTCAAACCAATTATAAGTCATTTAAAAGTAAAGCACAGAAAAAGTCATTAAAAACTCATTTTTTACTCAAATTTCACACAAACGTAAAAGAAAACAAAAGGAAATCATTATTAAAAATATAATTAATTTCCGGCAAAAAAATGTCTTAAACTTGACCTCAATTTTGACAAAAAAAAACTTGAATTTTATTTCAACAAAAATTTACAATATTTTATATATAAAAGGAAACCATTTATTGCACCGAAAAATTAAATGAGATTTTTGTGAATGAAATGCGAGAAAAAGTTTTATATTTTTTTTGGATTTTTCTTATCTAAAACTCTAACAAAAAATTTCTTTTAGCTATTGATTGGTATTTCACGTGATTTTCTCGTGATTTGCCTCGTATTCCATGACTTCGTTATAAATAAGTTCTAAACAGAAAACAAATGTAATGTCAATAAAAGTCTAAATTTAAGGGTCGAGTTGACAAACCTTTCCACTGCTCGACAGTGTGCTCGCGTTCATCGACAGAATGATCATAAGGCGCAGGCGCGGGCGCATTAACCTCTGCGTCGTCGTACCAGACGTTTATATACGCGTGAGTAAGAGCGTCGTCAACAGATATACGTCGCTCGGGATCCACCACAAGCATTCTCGACAGCAGGTCTCGAGCTTGTGATGCCTTTAGTTTCGAGTGTTCTGAAGAGTCGGCGGGAAAGAGAAGATCGGGAAAGAGTTTTTCGAACGAATATCCCGCATAACGGGGTCTGTTTTCCACGTAATTCCTGACAGTGGGCTGGAGTCTGCGCATGAACTCCTGGGTCGGTGTTCCCAATTGTTCTATGATTTTGTTCCATTGGTCGATATGATCAGTGCCGGGAAATAGTACTGCACCTAATTTATAAAAATAGCATTGTACCTTTGAGGTGAGCTATGCACATTTTTTACACATACCTCTGATCATTTCACCCATAATACAACCGACCGACCAAATGTCAACATTCTCGTGATAACCCATTCCAAGAATCACTTCCGGCGCCCGATAATATCTCGTCACCACGTAAGGGGTCATCATGAATGTGGTGCCCGCTGTGCGCGCCAGACCAAAGTCCAGTATTTTGAGCGTACAGTCGCTCTTCACCACTATATTCGAGGGCTTTAAGTCCTGTTTGTGCATAACGTGTTTATTATTTTGTATATTCTTTTGGAAAATATTCTGTATATTTACCCGATGTATAATACCCGCCGCGTGCAAATGTTTAATACCGCATAACATCTGATACAAGAGATAAGACATACGCTCGTGATCTAAATCCATTTGAATCACTTGACACAAATTTGCGTCCATTAATTCCATCACTAAGTATCTATTTGATTAATAATATTAACTATTACTATTACAAATGTAACTACAAATAACAATAATTATTACACGTCTTGAAAGTCTTCTAAACTCTTTTGAGGCGTGAAAGCATTCAAAAGTCCGATGATATTCTTGTGGTCAACCAATTGCATTAATTTGAACTCACGGTACGCGCGTTTTGCGTGCGTCACGTTCTGAAACGGCCGGGATAACTTCTTTATGGCCACATTGGTGCCCAATTTTGAGTCATAGGCGGCGCTAATCATTAATCATTAATTAAAATTAAAAAAAACATTAATACAAAAAATATTAATCAAGTTAAATGTCAAACTAGACAAATCACGTTATAAGCGTTTTGCACTTTTGGTACTTTTACACATACAGACATAGTGTATGTGTTATGTGGAACGTGTATGGAAAAGTACCAAAAGTTCATTAGGAAGTTACAGCAATTAGTCAGTGAACAAACACAATTATTTAATACCAAACTATTCCTTGAGCTCCACTTCCAATCGCTTTAAGATTTTGATATCTTTTTAAAATAACAAACTTAGTGTCTCCCACTTCACAACAATAAAACTGCTGTTTTTCGCGCGCGCAGTCCTGTTGTCCTGTTGTCGTCTCTGTCGTCGATGCGTTCAATACATTCACAGAACTGTCGCTCGCATTCGTCGCCATTTTTCAGAGCAATAAATGGTTTCTATGGAAACGTTTGTTTCGTTCTTAAAATCTATTTTCGAGAAAAAAAGTTTTTTTAAAGAATTATTTTTTTTACGCGAAAATAATTGCAACTAAAAGCAAAATATTTTTATATTGCAAATAATGGTTACCATGGATACCAACGGCCGGAATACCAGTCGTTTGGGTTATGAATAATTTTTGAATTCATCTTGGGATCGGTTAAAAATTTTTGAAATAAATAGTATTTTTTTAAATCGAAAACAAATGCAAAAAACGAAACCAATAACAAAAACAGTAATATTTTGCAAAACATTTTCTTCGCTCAGAAGAATAGCAAATAAAATACTATTTCTCTTTATATATAAAGAAATCAATTGTTTGTTAAAGAGTTTGCGCGAAATATTCATTCAAACGTAAAGTCCTTTGAATTGCATCTTATTTGAGCCCAAAATCAAAGCTTTTTTCGCTTAAAATCTATTGAACTCTTGTCTGTAACTCTCGTGCAAAACAAGAATAAAAACAAGAATAGAAACAAAATACAAGTAATTATTGGCAACAGATTTTTGGGTCAAATCTCGGGCTTTACCCTAACATTTGAAAAAATATATATTCACTAAAAAAAGTCATTAAAAGAAGTGTTAAAAGAATCTGTTTTTTATCGCAAATGATAACAAATATAAAGCAATACAAAATGCACATAAAATACAAAACAACGCACACAATCAGCATGCTACCTCTCCTGCACCAGAATTCCCAAAAGAGGTATCTCGTCTATTGTTGTGCAGTCTCGTGAGACACTCTCTCATATATCTCTCGCGCGCACAACAAATGATTTGCATTTGAAGTCATTTCTCGATTGCACTCAAGAGTCCAGTCATTGCACGAGATGTGGATTCAATGTCCAGTGTTGTGGTCAACACACTCAGCCTTTGATTGCATTTCATTAGCAGTAATACAGTAATGACTTAATTTTGTTAGAGAAGAATATTCTATTTAGAAGAATATTCTATCGATCTAAGGAAAAGAGAGAATAAAGTAGCATGGTGAATGTTTTGTGCAGTGATGCAAAACTGGTGCAAATAATTATTCAAAATATCGCATCAGAACAGGAAAGAGAGTGAGCATGGTGACTCGCGCGCGTTTATCATAATGCGTTTGTGATATACAGCATCATCATATATACTACACACTCAACTGCATACACTATCTACAGTACTATACTATCTACAGCACTATA
>JAQGAM010000988.1:0-10560 GCA_034697665.1 Nanhermannia comitalis
GGGGTCAACGGTAAAATAGTGAAGTTTTGACATTCTACAAGATCTTCTAATTTCTTCAGTAATTTTCTCTCAATTTCCGAACTCTTTTCAAAATCTGATCCTCTTTTGAAAAAATTGAAATTGAAGTAAATCTTATCAAAAAAGCTGAAAATTTGAAGTCAATCAATTTTTGACACGTTTTTTGATTAAAGTGATTATTACTATAACCAAAAAATTTTATATGCAATTCATTAATAACTTTTTTTTAATTACTTTAATATCGAAATATCGGTTATTTCCCACTGATTTATATTAGATATCTGTCAAAATCTAGTTTTGACATAATTTTCGTGTCCAAAGGTATTGCTATCACAGACTAAACTGTTTTTAAAAACCAATTTCGAAGTTTTATAGCTTTAGTAAAATTAGTGTAATTTTGGAATTAAAAGATTAGTTTATTGAATAAAATGTCTTAATATTCAATATTAATTCATTTTTTTTGCATCCTATCTATAATGTAATTTACACTTTAAAATCTTTCTTTCAAATCAAATTATTTACACATTTATTTTTAATTAAAAATGTCAAACGAGGAAACAAGTGAATGGTTGAATTATAGCTAAAATTTAAGCTCATTATTAACTTAAGTTTAGCTTAAACTTGTATTTCAATAAATTTTTATCGAATTAAATTTAAACTCAAACAAGTGTAAAATTGATTACTCAAAAAGATAAGTTTAATTCTTAAGCCTTATAATGCTTTGCCATTACTTAAGCTCATTATATTAGTCGATGAGATGGTTCGTCTTATATACTAATTTAAAAAATAGATTTCAGTTTAATTTTATAGCAATCATGAGTACAGACTCCAGAATAGGCTTCACCCTATTTTTGACATGTACTGAATGGTCGGGATAGACGTCAGGACAACCAATTACTAGATAATTATCGGAAAAAATCATATTGAAAGTCCCTATTTTCTTTAGTCCTATATTCTTTATATTCTTTATTATTACTATTAAGTCCCTATTTCGCTATTTTTCGGCATAAAAACTGTTTTTAACCTAAAGTTTTGCGCACATTATTAGAATTATTTAAAAAATCAAATAGAATTAAGTGTAGGTTAAATTCTTCTCCCAATATACAATGTTTTGCACAAATTGATAATAATTATAAGTAACATTTCATTTTTCATTCTTTACTATTATTTAATTGAATGTGTTAGTTGTGATTAATTCGATAATTATTCATTATTTTATGTTAATTTAAAATATCAGAGAAATGTGAGAACGTTTCATAAAAAAATTTAATTATTCATAAAAATATGAGAATAAACAATATTTTTTTATTATAAAATGCAATTTTATTTTCGGTATTGTAAAATTGTGCCCCTATTTTACCAGTTTTATAGTCCCTATTTTGGAGTCTTTAGTTGTGAGATTTTGAATTTGCATTAATTTTTTTTGTAAACTTCTTCAGTGTTTTGTAAGAATTTTGTTTCGCTCATAAGTTAAATCTATATAACTGTAAGGACTAACAGTTTGATTGTTATGATTATAGATTTAGTCAAACTGTTAAAGAATATTACAGTTTTGAATATACTGTAATTCAAATAAATTGCGACTTAATTTTAAACGATAACTAAATTTTAAAGTTTTAATCATATTTTTAATGTTTATCACGAAGAAAGACTTGTATAAAACATGATTTGAATGGGATATGTAGTACAGTACAGTTACTGTAATGGTACAGCTCAATAATGCTTATAATTTACTGTAAAAGCTTGAATAGAATTTCACTTTTAATTGAAAATGAAATTTCTATCTTTGACATAAACTTAATTAAAAACCTCTATATTTCGAATTTCATTAATATTAAGCACAAATAATAATAATAAAACATAGCATTTGTCTTGAAGTCTTCAAAGACACGAACGTGACCAATGATCTGTTAGGGCGGGCCTGTATTGCATTCTCCAATTCAGCAATAGTCAGGCCTTAGAAAAGTAGCTTTAAGTTTAGGTCCGATAAAACTATTGTGAATACCTGTGCAGTACTTATTAGTTGAATAATGTGAAAGCCTTCGAATATTTTAGTTTTTTTATTCGTCTAACTTTTAGATAAAGGTAAGACTGCTTTTATTGATTTTTTTATTAAATCAAATCACTTATTAGAATGAAAATTGTGTTCAACTATATTTCAATGTTAATTATTTTAAACTTTATTTATAAAAGACCGCTTATAAGTCAAATTATATAAGATTATATGTTCTGCTATATAAGTATACTTATATTTATATAAGTTTTGAAAATATTAGTTTCAATGAAATTATGTACCGAAATAGTTGGAAACAATTTATTTCTCTGAAGCGATTATTAATAAGAAAAAATATAAGCTTAAAATACAAATAAATTAGCTTCACTTTAAAAACATTAGTTTAATAATAAAAAGATATTTCAATATTAAAACAATTTTGATCCAGACTTTAAATATTTTAAAAGAATTCTTGTTTAAAAGCATTGAATCATAAGTTACTTTGGAGTTTCTTTAATAAACAAACTTTTCAGAATTTGATTCTTAATATATATTGTTTTTTGAAATATTCTATCAAACTATTATCGATTCGTTCAATTAATTACTCTAAGATTTATTTTGTGAATATATGTGTATATCAGGTGTATATAAGAAACTATACAATTTGAATTCAATTTATGTTTCCAATGCACTTACAGTTAAGACTTCTTTAGACAATATGTTTTCTACGTTTAGACATTTTAGTTCACTTAGTCTTAAATTATTATTTAAATATTAATAAATTGTTACTAATTCATGACTTTTGAGGGAGTTTTGAAACTAATTTATTACAATTATGAGATTTTATTTGAAATAAAGTAATGGTGCAAATAATTTGTTTATATAAATAACCTTTGCTGTATTCACGTGGTTATGGATTAAAAAAAAGCTCAGCTTATATTCAGATAATATCCTATAATATATTTTTGGCAGAGTTTATACTAAAAAGTCCAGAATATGGACAAGAGTGGAGTGACATATCAAATAAGAATCTTGAGGGACAGTATGTCTGGTGGCTCTGCCATATCAGCCATCAGTTCACAATATCAATCTCGAGGATTTGTGCCATACATTGGAAGCTTTACTGCTTTTATCCTTGTGTGAGTCCCGCGTTTAGAATAGAGCTCAATATGCAATTATCTGTGTGTTTGTGTGTGTGTGTGTTATATCGCAAATGTATATTCTTCTATATATACTTATACTCAATAGACATTCAATCTCATGGACACAAAAGGGCTCAGGGCTCAGATCGCGTTACGTTTTCAGGCAAAATAGAACTGTTCGCTCGAATACAATACTAACAACACTCTGTTCACAACAATACTATGCTTTAAACCAGTTATTCTCCGACCGGGTTTCGCGGACCACAAGCGGTCCCATAAGATATAGTTTTCAACATTATGTCCCATCGGTTCACCTTATTTTTATTGTACAGGCGATCGCTTGCTTAAAAAGTTTGAGAGGTGCTGTTTTAGACAATTTTTGCCGACAATATTTTTAGCGGCAGTGACTTGTATTGCTTTCAAAGAAAAACTTTGACGAAAAAATCAGAGATTAATATTTTGAAAGTAACTAGATTCTGAACTTTTAGTTACTATAAGAATATTTGAAGTCTTTTATAGAAATTTTTTAAAATTCATTTCATTATAAGGTTCAGAAGAAATTCAAACTCATGAAAATATTCAAGAAAATTATTTTTAGTTTTAAATAATTAAATAATTTTAAATGAATTATTTATCAGTAAAGTTGGTCCAAATTTGATTTTATTAAATATTCAATAAAGTCTAAAGAGCTTGAATATCGGTCACTATTACTAAGAAGAGAATTTTTTAAAATTAATTACTAAGATATTCAGAATATTAAGATTTTATACACAGGATTCAAATTATCTCTCATGCATACTTAAATTAATATTATTTCAATTGCATTTTAATCTTAATGATTAGCAATTATCAAAATTTTTTATCGATTATAGGGATAAATTTCTTTATCCATTATTCTTTATATTAAAGATCTAAATATTGAGATCTATTTTAAAGTTTATAAGATTTAAATCTCATTCAATAAGTTATCTGTCGTGTGTATTGAATCAATTTCAACACTATAATTTATTATCTTCGTATATAACTAAATGGTTATTTTTTATTAAATTCTATTTCTTCGGAAAACTGTTTTCCTTATTTCAAATTTTTAGAAATCTTGAGATTTCATGTTTTCTTTTTAAAAAATGACAGTAAACAAACACTTGTAACTAATGGAAAGCTATAAATTACATACAATACAACCTAATTGGGATAATTGAGCTTAGGATTCACTTAAATAAATCATTTTTACAACATTAGTAATAAACACTATTATCTATAACGATATCTATAATAAAACTAATATGCCTTAAATTGTGTTCAATTGAATCAAATTTGAGCATTAATTTAATGACAACTGTTATAATACCTGTAATTTGAAAAGCCATCAAATTAATTATATTTAGTTGACATCAGTTATATTTTATAAATATTAGTCAGTATTAATACCTATTTATGAAGAAAATAGGATTTACTCATGAATTTACATGAGTTTTGATTTCAATGTTTTGCCACAAATTTTTAAAAGCCCTCAAAAGTCAGACTACTATTGATATAACTAAAAAGTGAGTGGATCCAAATCTTTAGTTAAAGCTGCCGACTAACTTAATTGACTTGCGTTGTCAACATTTGAAGGGATGGCCGCACTCAATGCTGAGTGATGGGCTGTCAAATAAAATAATCACTTGAGATGCGACCACCTCTCAAAAATTTTAAAATATTTTTTTGCATAATTTAGGAATTGGACGCTCTTTTAGGCAAAAGTAAACTATCGAAGAAAGACATCAGACATACATAACATTTGCCCTTTTGTTTTGGATTCCTTTTCAAATAGTTGATTAGTATTCTTTTAATAGCCATATAATCGAAACCTATTTAAGAATAAGAAATGTTAAGAACTCTTATTTCCTTAAGCTATTATAATGATATTATTTGAATGCCTCCAGTAGTTTCTTGTTAGTATACCTCGTCATCAGATTATTACTTTTGCTCTTGTCGGACACACTTTGATGTCATTGCTCACGCAGTGAATACCTTCACGATTAATAAATATATGCAAAGTGAAAAAGATCTTATGTTGGATTGTAAAGTACTGCGGGTATTAATCTATCAAATTTACTGTCTTATGGCGGTAATGCTTATAATTGATATTCTATAGAGATTCTATTTAAATAACTATAATCCGATTTATTGTCTTTTTTTGACCATTTTATTTATAACTATAGATACAGTACAAGTACTTTAAAATATGTGTTTAACTTATTATATTTAGTACTTGTATTAATAATGTTATAATGAAAGCTTACAGTAGAATATGTCATACAGTGCCTTATATTTATCTCCTTATCGAAGACAGAAATTCAGAGAAATGCAATCAATTTTTTAAAACATATTTTAAAGTTTTTTCTTTTTCTTTTTCTTATTTTTAATTTATCGTTTATCAGTCAAAACTTTACATCTGTCGAAATACAAAACGGTTTTATATCTTTTTTGCAGATAATTAATCAGATTTAGGGTGAGAAAAAACGTTTTCATCAGTAATGCATCACAAGGGTTAGTCTCACTATAAATTATAATAAGTTTTGTGCTCAACTTTTTTCTTAATCAATTTTTAATTAATTTTTTCATCTTTAATTATCAATAATATTTTTTAAATAGGTCAAAGTGGGGTCAATCAATTGGGTGGAGTATATGTCAACGGTAGGCCACTGCCGGACTCGACCAGACAAAAAATTATTGATTTGGCGCATAGCGGTGCCCGACCTTGTGATATATCAAGAATGCTTCAGATATCAAACGGCTGTGTCTCTAAAATACTCGGTCGCTATTATGAAACGGGATCTATCAAACCAAGAGCTATTGGCGGAAGCAAACCACGTGTGGCCACTTCTATAGTAGTGCACGCCATTACGCAATACAAAAAAGAGTGTCCGTCCATTTTCGCGTGGGAAATACGTGATAGACTGCTCGCTGAAAATGTCTGCAACACTGATACCATTCCAAGTGTGAGTAATCCAATAGCTATCTATAGATTAATTAACTTGACGTTTCCCTATACACTCATTGATCGAAAACTTACGCATTCATTACAACCTAAACTCATCTAAACTTTATTTGAAAATATTAAACGTTTCATTCATTTTTCAATTTTCTGACTGTCAGTCAGTCTGAGCTGATCATCACCTCATAAAATTAGTTTTTCGTGTTTTTTCTGCATTAAAAGCTTATTCGGAATGTCAATAAGCTTTAAAATTAGTTCTCAGTTTGCTGTAGAACCACATAATTTGAATTTATAAACCTATTAAAGATTAGTGATTAATCAAAATTTTCGCATTAAAAATATAAATCTTTCACCTTTAATATAAAAAACTAATAGAATTCAATAATTAAAATCATAACTTATTTTTTTGAATATTTCAAAATGAGAACTTGCTTTGTATGAGAAATTTTCAAATATAACCAAACACTTTATTAGATTGTGAACAATGATTAAATTTTTGTGCGAGTTTTGAAGTTAAGTATTTTAAAGGACAGAGAAAAGCTCGAATGCACAAAATATCTCATATTTGGTTCGATAGGTAGGAGCGAAGCGTCTAAAAGCTTTCTCTGTCATACAATTTTCTCGTGACGTCAAGTTGTCTTTGATTGTGTCAAAATGTCAACGTTTCAAAGCATTTTCTGCTGTCAAAAGAGCTCTTTTTTAGTATAGAATCCTTAGCTGACTATTCAAACTGGTCCTTCATTTATTGAGCAAACAGAACGCCGGCGCAAGACTGCAGGAGGCAATCTTTTTACAAGTTTTTTTATTAATACTTCCTCTTAATTCCTTTATCCACAGGTCTCATCAATAAACAGGGTATTAAGAAATTTGGCCGCACAGAAAGAACAACAAGTGTCTGGCAATAATTTGGACAAATTTCGTATGATTTCCGCACATCACTGGCAATGGTATCATTCAACATCATCATCACCTTCATCTTCACCACATTCACCTCAACATTATGGCCAAAATAATGGTTGCTTAACATCCAGTGGTAGCCCTCCGGTCACTATAGCTAATTGTGGAGACGTAAGAGATGTGACTGCAAGTGCTCATGAAGGTAACTGTGCGCACATTTTTAACTTTTATGCCAATTGTACTGTAAATGTGTAGATGTTTTGTGAGAAGCATTGAAATGCCTGTGAAAACCCTTTTCTTAGTTTCAATTTATGCGATCCCTTACACCTTTTCAACTCTCAGAAAAGATGGATTGCTTTGTCCACTATCAAGGCATTTAACTTTGTTAAGGGTTGGTTTACAAACTTTAGCTGTCAAGTGGTGGTAACATTTTCTTACATTCATATATTTCATACCGTTTCACAGCCTATTATGTCTTAAGAAAGGAAAATATGATTATTATTGTACTCGAGTTAACAATAGTAGCTCTTCTTTAACCGATATTTTCACTTTCTTTTCTTAAGTTACTGTTATAAAAGGTATTTCTATTTAACGCTTGACTGTAATATAGGTTCCTATGATATGATGTTCTCAAGTAAATTACAGTAGAATATTACTAATAACAAAATTTGTTATAAAAATATTTGAAGTCTAGCTTTTGAATAATAATGTGAATTAAATTCGCATATGATGTCAATATTACAAACTAATCATATAATTATTATTAATTAAATCTTTACCTGACTACTAAAATGACTGCTACAGTAGTAAATAATCTTTAATGTAATGTTTGAAACTATAACCTTTTCATAATAGAAGACTTCAAAAGCCTTCCGAAAATTATGTACTCAAATGAAATAATTAAAATGAAAACAAATATTGGTGTTAGTCAGTCAAGATTCAGATTTTGTTTTAATCCTTAATAGCATTTTGTATACAAAGTTTTAATTTTACTTTTGCTAAACTCCAACCTATTTCTATCAATCAATTTATTAATATATTTGAACTCAATTATAACTGAATCATAATTACTAGTTATTTTGCATAACTAATGCACGATTAACAGAATCAATACTTAATCATTATCTTTATTTATTTATCAAAATAAAAATTTAAATTCCATGTGACTCTACTTCAGTCATTCAAAATTATAATTTTAAAAGTTCTCCAACAAATTGAAATTTAAGTAAAAACTAAAATTTAAAACTTTTTTGGGTTTTTGTAACTATTTAGTGGTTCTTGACTTTTGTATAGATGTCTTGATATCCATTATTCATTGAATAGGAGGTCCTTTCGATAGAGTCGTATTTTATTTTCCTTTCAGTAAAAGATTGTATGAAAATCTCCAACAGTTTCGCCTATAAAGCACCTGATATGCAAACCATTTCTTGTGGCGATCTTTAAGTGCTATCAACGCTTAAGTTGCAAAAGAAGCTTCTATTAAAAATTCAGTGTTTTGTTATTTTTTTACAAATATACACTATAAGCAATTTATGTCTTACCGGATATTAAATCATGTGTTGCAAAAGCAAATCTCTGTATATCGGCAAAAATATGTAAAAATCAAAAGCACAAAAAAATCATTGGTTTTCTATCTCTTTGATAAAAAATAAACTTATTTTCATTTTTGACTTTTAATTAACTATAACTTTATAAGAAAATTTGAAAAACCCAATGATTTGTGTTCAGCACTCGTGCCAATTATTATTAACTTATATTTAATTTTTTTCCTAAAATTTTATTCATTTAGTGATCGATTAAAAAGTTATTTATCGGTATATCTGAATAATAAGTGCTTTTTTAAATGTTTTGCATCACTTTGTGTATTAAATGATTGAATATCTATAGATATGTATTAAAGTATACCAGTAGCTCTCAACCTTATTTGCCTCGGGACCATTTGCATAGGTTAATCACGTGGTCCTCATAGTGCTTAATGTTTAAACTTTTTAAACTCTGTGGCCCACAAGTGATCCGAAAAGGGAGTTTGAGAACCGATGTTGTGTGCAATGAATGAGCGACACAATGAATCCTAGTTTGTCTCATTTTATTAATAAAGGTTTGGGATGTAAAGTATTAACATTTGTTTATATAAATTATATATTTTCAACTTTGAAAGTTCTAAACTATTTTAATTATTCTTTCGTTTCTTTAAAGTTAAGATATAGACAGTTCTATAGAGTTGTAAATAAAGAAGACATTAATTGTCTCAGTAAAGTATGTCAGCAGCACTTCAGCCAATACTGTATATGCATTTCTTACTGAATAATTCTATTGCGGAAAATATAAAGAATAGTTGTATTGCAGGATAAATACTTCTCTCAGTTTATATCTTTTATCTTAAAGTTCTTAATACGCAAACCGAAGCGCACCGCAAATGGAATAATAATCCCTCGATATAACGTCGCTCCTTTGAAACAGCGATTTTTGCCTATAATACAAGATATAAGTCTGACACAAACAGCAGCAATACTACTGTAAGTAATTATATGATTAGACTCACAACCAGTTTATGCGTAGAAATATATAATGGAAGCACATATAATAATATAACAATATAATAGCCAAATAAGCCTATAATAACCAAATCTTTCGCGATTTTGTGATTGTGCTCATACTCACCGTCAGCGAAATGCAAGATTAGGGAATTCTCTGAAAATATACTCAGATTTTGAGTAAATAAACGCTTAACTATTGAATGCAGTCCTTAGAAGTAAAGTAAACGTTAAAATGGATTTATCGATAACTTAAAGAATTGTTAGATTTTCTTCATTATCATTATATGAAGATTTACTTTAGTATATGATATGATTGGCTGATAATTAAATTGTTAGGTTAAGCAATGGTCTCACCTTATCTCAGCTTTGTTTAAGTTAAAAATGCTGTGTATGATCTTAATTAATCTATATATTGAATGCAAACATATTTATCTTCATTTTTCGGACAATACTTTCAATTATTTCATTATTTTTTGTGTTTTATACAAAGCCCGCATTTATGCCAATAATAATTTCTAAACAAAAGAAATATCTTCTTTGGTAAGCTATAAAATGAAAGCAACAGAGATATGAAATGCAAATCTATAAAATATAATCTTATAAATTATTTAGTATTTCGACAATACTGTACTTTTAAAATTAAAATCTATAGTAAATTAATGAAATAGTGATATATCTATATCTATAGTAGATTTTGAGTTTATCTTAAAATAAAATCCAATCAATATATTAATAATTGCATTGTGAACATCAAATCCGCTTATATTTATTCTTTAAAGTCTTAACAGAGGTGGGGTAGCACTTCTTCATTATTACCTTTCCTTAACTCTGTAGGGATCGGCAGCGCCGTAACCAGGATTTTCAGCTTGGAGGGGGGGCTAAACATATGAAAACCCTCAAAATATGGCAATTTTTAAAAAATTGCTACAGACCTATACTTAATTGTTCAAAAATCTATAGCCCCCTGCCCACCCCTAGTTACG
This sequence comes from Nanhermannia comitalis, assembly GCA_034697665.1. Classification (NCBI taxonomy): domain Eukaryota; kingdom Metazoa; phylum Arthropoda; class Arachnida; order Sarcoptiformes; family Nanhermanniidae; genus Nanhermannia; species Nanhermannia comitalis. Next base: position 10,551 of record JAQGAM010000988.1, read on the forward strand.
GCTGTGGGAA
>JAQGAM010000989.1:0-10559 GCA_034697665.1 Nanhermannia comitalis
GTATTATGAAAAAGAAAAGTGACGGCACACCCAAACCTTTAGGAAACTCATAAATCTTGAATGCTCTTTAGCTCTTTTTGTTAGCTAATGAATGACTTTTTCGATAGGAAGCATATTTGTTGCTATGGCGGCACAACTTATAAAAGGCTTTTTTATTACCTTAAGCTGTGATTCTGGAAAATTTTAATTTCATTTCTTTAAAATTTAAAAACTGCTAATCCTTCAAAAATCAATTTATGATTAAATCTTCAGCTTTCTTGACAAATAACAATTTTATGTGTCATGACTTAAACTAAGTCATGATTAATGATTTATTAGCGGAAATTTTCAGTGCGTTTTATTCAAAGCTCGTTTAGGTTCTGCTTTTATTTTTAGCTCAGAAAACAAGTCATCATAATTGTGTTGACTCACATAAACTTTAATTATTATAAATGATTTACTTATATTTTCCACTACAATGACTTTATGATCAAATTATAAGAGCTCTTAATTGATTCGAGAACTCCGTTCATTATTTATTACCATATTATATGATATTCAGATATATATGCGGTGTATACTGTATATAAGACATCCTAATATCAATTTATTCAAATAAAAGTTATTGTTATGAGTGGTCAACACTTGTATATAAAAGTGAGCACATCTTCAAAAAACTAAAACTAATTAACTTCTGTTCCAATTATGTCCATGACTTCAATTAGATTTAGTTGTATATTACAACTGATGTCAGTTTAATGTTTCCTATTAGTAGCGCATGTGTTTCAACAAAATGTTGATTTTATTATTTTGTTCATATGCCTACTGGCTAGTGGACAGTCTTACGCTTTCTTATTTTAAGATTCTTTATTATTGATCTTCCGTTGAAAAAGCAGTGCCGATGATGTCGAAAATCGTGGTCAAAGAAAGAGAGTTCACAAACTTAGTAAAAGTATTTGCTTCTCTTTGCCAATAAATGCTTTCATCACAAAGTCTAGAAGTTTACTTACCGTGAAAAAGGAAGAAAACCTACTTTTTATAGAATTATCTTTTTCCACTTCGTTTAGTGGGTTCGGGCTTTTTTGCAATAACACACTCTTTAAATCCTGGAAACATCTTAAGAAACAAATTGTCTTCAGAATTAGTAACTAAAAACTCATAGCTATTACATTACTATTGCTAATTATGTGAATAACTTATAGTCAAAGGTTAAACTATTAATTTAAATAAAGAATAATTACAATGAATTTATAAACTTTTAAATCTAAGCCTCTTTGGAGAGAAGAATTAATACAATTAGAGGATTAAAGAATTTTTTTTTATTGTATGCAAAATTTATTGGTGTTATTCATTTGTTAAATCAGAACAAATGAAAAATGTTTGATAAGATACAAGTTGTTCGTCCTCTAAATGAATGCCTAACCACTAATTAATTAGAATTTGTAATTTATGACAGGGTAGTACTGGTATTAGATTATTCTTTTTACATAATAAGACATTCTTTCGTTCATTTTATGTCAAATAATTAATGATCATTCAAAATAACAAAACAAATCGAGTCAATAATTTATTACTAAATAATTCAATTGTTATTAGGAAAGTAATAAAATTTTTTCTCGACCAAGACTGAAGTGCAATATAAATGATTTAAGTTTATGTTTTATTGTCCTATTAATAGTCACTTTAAAGCTGAATGTTTAGGAAATCTTAAGGAATCGATAAATTTATATCAAAATTCAACTTAAGTTAATTCAAAAATATTTTTCAATGAAATTGCAATAAATGTGCCCATAGTTTAGAATAGAGGTTCGCAAACTTTTTCAGGTCGAGAACCCTATTGAGTATTTTTAAATTTCACTTATTTTATAAATATTTTTTTCATAATGTAATTTTTCCATTTCTTGTTTATAGATTTATAAAAACTTTAAAAATGACTTAATATTGACTTCACGTATTTCCAAGTAATCACCTGCGCAACAGACATACAGACAGACACACAGACACAATTTTTTAATTATACAGAATTGATATAAGGTATAACATACAGTAAATTAAATAGAGAAGTATATGTCATATTTAATAGTTGCTTGAATTGAATGGTAATAACACTATAAAAAACACTACTTTTAAGGCTGTAACTAGTCATTAGATAACATATCACTTTTGTTGTCTGTCAATTTCTTTGCCACTTACTGTACACAAAAGTCTGTCACTCATTCTTTGTCTGTTTGGACACTTCTATATACACTGCAAAAGTAACTTTTGTCGTAAAATCGATAAAAGCTTTTATATTCAATGTATAAACCCGTTCAGTCATGCACTCGAATAAAGTATTGAAATCTAACGACAATCATAAAAGAATTTATGCAAACAGTGCACAATATTTTAACCAAAATTGTAACTATTGGTCCGGAAACAAGGTTTCATCTCAGGAGTTGATTCAATTTTTAAATTTAAGGCATATTTTCGTACATTCTGTCAAATATTCATAAGAATTGTTAACTAGATTTCAATAAGTATGGAGAAAAATATATCAAATTTAGCGTCAAAATAATCAAAAAATAATGTATTCCTAATGTTAATCAGGAATATTGTAGCTCTCAATAGATTATAGATTTTTAAAATTTCAAAAACATTTTTTTTTTAGTACAGAATTTAAGGTCATATCTGTCATCAATTTATTGAAACCATTTTTTGATTTGATATAATTATTGTTAATTTATTAGAATGAAGAGCACAGAAAAGAATTTTAAGAATGTTTTTTCCAAAAAAGTATTGAAAAATTATGGATATAGAAGAAGTCAACAGCTTTTTATGGTTTCTTATCAACCTTATTGATCGCCTTCTTTTGCACATTTTATTTTATTTGTCACCTAAACTTCTTCTTCCCAGACAGTTATTATTAATGTTGTTCATAACCTCAGGCTGAGCATAGGCTCCAGCTCAGCTCAAAGAACATTTAAGAATATTAGGCTCAGGCTCTAGGAAATCAAGAGTGGTATCATTCGATTCAGCTCACCAAGCAAAGTTAATTGGGCTGGGCGCTAAAATTTTGGCCCCCCGGAACACATTTTTATTACAATAAAACCCCCTCTAAAAAACTACAAAATTTCGACTATTAAAAAACCGAGATAGCCAACTGGTAGAGCTTGAGAAGCAGAGTTAAACGATATAATTTTTTGGTTCAACCGACCTTGGAGTAAATCCAACTTAACCACCACAAAAAATTATCTTTTCGCAAAAATTAAAATTTCCAAATAGCAATTTTATTCACCACGTCAAGACGAGCAGAATGAATATACTCCTGACTAATTTGGAAAAAGTTTAAAATTTAGAAATTTACAAATGATTTAATTTACGAGTATTACGAACACTAACATAACTCCCTACCCTTAGGAGAATAGTTAAGCGAAGGAGCGCGGGTAGGGAGGTATGTTTGTCTTCCCGGGGCATTTAATTTAGACAATATTAAATGAAAGTACAACTAATAATAGTACGTTGTTTCTAATATTTTTACATAAATTAAATCTTATATATGTAAATTTGTAAATTTTGAACTTTGTCCAAATTAGTCGAGAGTATACTCATTTTACTCGTCTTGATGTGTTGAATAAAATGGCCATTTATAAATTTTAATTTTCGCGAAAAAATATTTTTTTGTGGTGGTCAAGTTAGATTTACAAGGTTGCTTGAGATAAAAAATTTTAATTTATATCGTTCAACTCTGCTTTTCAACCTCTACAAGATGGCTATCTCGGTTTTTTGCTGTTCAAAATTTTGTTGTTTTTAGGGGGGCTTCATTGTAATAAAAATTTGTTTCGGTGGGCCAAAATTTTAGCGACCTTCCCTATTAACTTTGGTTGGTGAGCTGAATTGAATGACATCACTCTTGACTTCCTAGCTCCCCCCCCCCAGAACCTCGTAAAACCCCTCTACCCGTAAGTCACCCATTTATTTGCAATTTAAGAGAAATAATATTTTTCAATTTTCTTTGGGCAACTACCCTTTTAGTTTTCCAAGTGGTCGCGGGCACAGCTTAAAGCCTTTGCGGGTATAATTTTGCTCACGGACAGAAAGTTTGTCACCCATGATTTAGATATTTAAAATTCGGCTTTTCTTTATTTTATGTGCGAATCGCTTTCATACATAGCAGATGAGTATTGCACTAAAACCTAACCTAAACTTAACTCTATGAAAGGTTAGGTGTTTGTGCAACACTTATCTGCTATACAGAAAAGCAAACTTACCCACTCGCACGTAAAAGAAAGAAAAGCCTATAAAATAATTATTACAATTAAATAACGACTTATTAAAATCAAAATACAATTTCATCATATAACGCGTGTTTGGACGCAACTTTGAGGTCAAGGCCATAGCGTTGGCAATCATTCACCACTCGCGCGGTACAATATTTTCAAACAACTATCTATCGATTTTTGTTACCTATTTAGGTAACTAAAACACAAAATAAACACCTAAACGCCTTTATCATTAATATTAATAATCAATTAAAAATTTTAATTTAATTTTCAAGTCCTAGAATTGAACACAAATCAATGGTTGAACATAACTGATTCAGCGTAGAAAACATCTTAATTAAGAAAAACTTTCCTTTTCCTGTTTCAAGTATGAAATTACGTCTGAAATTTTTATTTTGTTATAAACAAATCCTAATTTAATCATTAAGAATAAGATGTTCTATTGAACCTCAAATCTAAAATAGTTATAGCAAAATATACTAAAATTAATAAAAATATTTTCATAACTTTTTAAACACTTTAGAAATGTTTACTTTTTTGACACATTGTTTAATAAAACCTCTCAAACTATGTTTTCTTAACTAATGAAAAACTTATTGATTGCATAAATAAATATAATATAAAATTTGACAAAACATGAGTGCTATTATTTAGATTAATAGTATAATTGAAATAATATTGAATAAATAATACTTTAATAATGATATTTATATAATGAAAAAGTATGTGATTTAATTCTGTAGTATTATATACTGGTATTATCAAAGGTTAAAATTTATTAAAATCAGACGGAATTAAACCAAAAAAATATTCTTTGGAAACAAGTCCAAAAAAGATAAGTAATATTCATTGAATTTTTAATAGTGTTTTATCTTTATTTTTTAAGCATTAATTTCTGCATAACCTATAAATTATTTTCTAAATTCTTGACCAAAATGTATAATGTGTTACAATTTAAGTTCAAACCCATTTTGTTTTGTATTAATTAGAATATGAATCAAGAACTGTATAATATAGTTGGTGCTCAAGAGCTCATAGAATTGCGTCCCTATTATCAGGTCTGGTGGAGAAAATATGTTAATGGGGTTAATATGACTTTTTTCGAGTGCGATTATTTAAACCCCAACTGTACAATACCTCGAAATAATAATACATTTTATATGATAACTGAAGCAAAACATGTGAGTCAGAAAATTTTCATTTTTAAATATAATAATAAATTTTTAATAAAGAGAGACTACATAGAGGTGGATGAAAATGTTGGATTTCACAGTTCATTAATAGCTCCACTACTGATAGAAGTGGGCCGTCTTGTAAATTACAGGTATTTTTAATTATGTTTAAGCATAAAATTCTATATTTTCAAAACTATTAAATTAATTAAGAATTATACAAAACTTATTGCAGTGGATAATACTGCAGTTTTTTAATACTACAACTGGGCTGTTAATTTACTGTAGGTTAATTGTGCGAGTAATTTACTCTTGGTAAGTTACTGTAAGTTACTGTAAATTACTAAATAAATATAAGAAACATAAAAATAGTAAATTTATTTGTGATCATAAATCTTTACTTTAATTATCATCAAAATTATCAGAAACTAGATCGATACCATAAACAGAACTTGAATTTATATCAAGATCAGCTGAATATACTTCAAGAACCTTTTCAGTTGTACTACTGATAGACGCATTCGATGGCCATAAATTTTTGAATTCTTTCATGAGAAACAATTTTTATCTTTAGAGTGTATTTTTGCCTGTATTGAGAAACTTCTTTCATTTGAAGCACATAAACGGAATACAGTATTTAATTAAATGGCATTGTTATGACAGCAAAAATAATTTTTTAAAAACTCAATAGGTACCAGCACTATGAGTATTTTCCCTAATTTACTCTTAACCAAGTAACTTACTCGAGTAATTTACTGTAACTTTCTTTCTCACAACACAGTACTACACAGTATTGGATATATTTGATTCATTTTTCAATTTATAAATTTCACTTTCATTTCATTTCACGAAATTTTTGGATTTTCACTTTTATTTCGAGAAAGTGAAAGTAACCTTTGGTTTTCATAAATCATTTTTTAACAAATTTCAATTTATTACACAGTTTACATCTGTATGTTCTTAAAGGAGAGTCACGTAATAGACCTTTAGAAATGAGAAGTGATGGTAAAGTTGATGCACTGGATAGAGTTCCACATCGTTATAGTTATGAAATGGGAGAGAAATGGTATAACGTTTCGTGTATTAAACCATTATTCATATCAAATCAATTTACAATTTTGAGTATAAACGATAAAGTTCAGAGTTCAACGGTTTTACATTTATGGAAAGCATTTGGATTTCATATTTGGATTCTTATATTCTTTGCATTTCTGTTCGTAATAATAGCTCATAAATTATTCTATAAAAGGATTAATAATAAAAATAATAATAAGTTTAATAGTTTTTCAAATATAATATGGATTTACATAAAGCCTATTATAGGAATAGCAGAATATTCACGATATCATAACTTAATCTATATTTTATGGGTTTTGTCTGTTTTCCCATTGACTGAAATATTTAAGAATGAATTGTTGGCTAATTTGATAGCAGTTCCAGACATACACGCGGATGATATCAATGATGTATTAGATGGCAGACTAAAACTCTATGCAGAGGCCATTATATTAAGTCAATTTAAAGACCCAATCTATAAAAAACTTCTCGGTACTACTGATTTATGGACAAAGTTGGAGAAGTTTTACGATAGAGCCGAACCATTGGATTTACAGTCTGATGAATGGCTTAGTCTTCTCGACGAACCTAAAAAACTAAGAGATAAAGTGAGGACCAGTTCATTCATATTTCACGACCAATTGGTTGAGTTATTAAAATCATTTTTGGACAGATTTGTTTCTGTACATATTGGGAAAGAGGCTTATATTCCACAACTAATAACACCTCTTTGTACAGGAAAGAAATTTAAATTTGCGAATGAGACTGAAAAAGTGTGAGTAAACTTAATTACAAATTAATTTTATATATAAATCACAAATTAAAATATTTGATAATTTTACTAAAGGCCGCAAAAATTGTGCTGACGAACACCTATAAATTTTTTAAGAAAAAATTATCTTAAAACTAATTTTGCTATCAATTTTCCAAAATAATATGATTAGTCAATTATTTTTGTTTTCATAAAACATAAAAAATATCGGGTGCTGTGTAGTATAGCGTCCGTATTATTGAAACTACGCGCTCAATCTCCTTTATATTAAAGTGTGTAAATAGTAATTATGATATTTATTGATTTCAACTTATATTTATTAACAGTGAAAATGTTCTAAAAAAATATAAGTTAGTATAAAAAGTATAAATATAAAGTGTAAATAGTAAGTTAGGGTTAGGCAACAATAATTTGCGCGCTATCGCTCGCCAAAGATTAATCAGAATAATGGAGATCCAGCGCGTAGTTTCAACAATACGGACGCTATACTACACAACACCAAAATATCAAAGTGATGAATAACTATACTATAATTTAACTATACTTTTGCCATTATTTGAAGCATTTGAAGCAGGGAATGGAAAAAGTTTACTTTAGTCTAATATATTTTCTAAGTTTTTCATAAACGCTATATCTGTTTATGAGAGAAAAGTTGGGAAAACTCATTGTCTAATAGTTTGAACTTTGATTTACTATTCAAAATGATAATCTGTTGTAAATGAATGAAAACAGTTCACTAATAGTTTACAATTGTGTTTGTGTCTCATTGATAACTAAGATTTTGTGAAAACACAATTGTAAACTATTAGTGAACTGTTTTCATTCATTTACAACAGATTATCATTTCTCATAGTAAATCAAAGTTCAAACTATTAGACAATGAGTTTTCTCAACTTTTCTCTCGTAAACAGATATAGCGTTTATGAAAAACTTTGAAAATATATTAAACTAAAGCAAACTTTTTCCATTTTCTGCTTCATATATACAGAAGTCATCTGTAGAAGTCTGTTATGAACCAATGCTTACTATATTTTTATCCACTCTTTAGCTCATATTGTGTAACAATGGAACTTATTTGAATAATATTTATTCTTAATTAAGATATTTATTGAGAATCAGTATAAAAAACTTAAACTTTTGGGATTCAGTTATATATAAGTATAAAAAATACAGGAAAAGGAAGTACGGGAGAAGCAAAATAGGCAAAAGAGACGACACCTGCAAATGTGTCAGTAATATTTTCATTTCCCGGAGCTTGATTTGGTCTCAACCATATTTTGCTCAATTTTTCTCTATCTCTTTTATACATTAATATTCTGCCATAAAAGATAATCAATATTTATAAAAATATGAATTTTGTTAACAGTAGTAATATTTAAAATTGTATTTTTTCTCTTCGTATTTATAATTAAATAATAAATGTATGTTGGTCCACCTTAGATGAATTTGAATTATTGTTGCAAACTATTAAATTTTTTATTAAAAATGTCTTCAGAGAAAATTGATTAAACTTTTCAAATAAGAAATTCAATAATAGATTATTACTTTAGAAAATAGTTTGCGACAATTTGATATTTGAGAGCTGAAATATTGTCAATATAAGACACTATATTTAGGAGGACACTATATTTTTGATGATAACACTCAATTTTGACGTTTTGCTTTCATTGAACAAGTTTTTCGTTTGTTCTTAGGCATGAAATTATTACTTCTAATCTTGGACTCAAATGATTATTGAACAAAATACTCCGGGAAGAGAATTAAAGGTTATTATAACTTAAAATACAATTGTAATACTGTATTAATTTTTCAATTATATATTAGAATAAATCTATTTCTATTGAATGATTTATAAAGTATTTTTAAAGATCTCTTTTTAACGAACTGATAAAATTGATAATAACTGTGTAAATATTTATTTTTAGAAATTGAAAAAATTGTTATTGTTTAGCTTTTTAAATATACCCTTACGAATGCACAGATGTATTCTTTAATAGAGATTGACATAAGCTGTTATTTTTTAAATTTAACTATAATAGAATGATACAGGTATCGATCATTATTGAAATCATAGTTTATAACATTGAGATCATTCTTATATATAGTTAATGTCCATTTATAGCATTTCAAATACAATCAGCGTAATTATTATTAGAGAATAAATAATAGAAAGAAAACCTTTATTTTCTAATTTATTATTGTCTTTATTACGGCGTATTTAGTATTTAGGTATGAGTCCAGGGGGCCAGACCACCCGCCTCAAAAATTTTTATGCATTTAAGTGTAGGTTTGTAGCATTATAAAATGTTTTATCTTCTCTCTCTCCTCCTCCTCCTCCTGTCACTAACTTAAAAAATTTTGGTACAGCTCATACTAATGGTCATTCTTGTTTAAATATTATTTAGAAAATAATGTATTTATATACTAAAACATAATTAAGGTTTAAGATTCTTTCACATACTTAAGATTGAATGACTGACTGACTATTGCGTATATGATTCTCTTTTGTTAAGTTTAGTTTGAGATCATTATTCTAACTAAACGTATGTATAATATATTTGACCCCATATGCCTTTATTTTTATATTTTGCTTCAAATACAAGATAATATAAAACTTTAACAGAAAACGTAATTTTTCCTTTTGTTAAACAATTCTATAGAAAGTTTGATGTAATTTAGGCGCAAATTAGCATAATAATTAACAGCTTATCTCATTTGCATTGCAGGCTTCACAGCATCCAAATTAGTTAGAGATGATGAAAATAGATGAATGATTTCATAAAAATAATTTCAACATTAAAGCCCTTATTTGATAAACAAATTAATCAAAATAAAAGGCTTGAATCTTAAAGTCCTCTTCATATGACCTCAATTTTCGCTAATCAATAAAAACAAATGCTTCACATCCCGGAAATCTAAATTCAATCGATACCAGAAATTGGGTGAATTCAAAAACTTATTTCTAAAAATCACAATTCATTTATATAGTGGCTCATCAGTGATTCAAAAATGATTTTAATCGAGTTAATAAAACTTATATTTTTAACTTTTATTATTATTTTATTGGTGTGTTTGTATACAATTGAGTGCCAGAGACGAGGTAATGGGGTTCGCGATTATAACCCTTCATATCCAGTGAGTGCTTCTCTATCAGAAGAAATCAATGAAGTAATTTAAAGTCACAATAATTATTATTACAGGCATTGGCTTTTATGTATGGAATTCATAAAAACTTTTCAACATTTTTTTGATCATAAAAATAAGTGATTTAAATAAATTCTTAATAATAAATATAAGACAACTTTTTCATATATATAATAT
>JAQGAM010000990.1:0-10559 GCA_034697665.1 Nanhermannia comitalis
AGAAAAAAATTTACATATCAATGTACATATTTTGCTATTTACATATATATTTTTCACAGCCCTAATTATTACATACTTTTTAAAGCCTTGAAAGAAGATTCAATTTTTAAAATTAGTTACATATTTATGTATAGTCAATGGAACAATTTAAAAAAGACTAATCTAACAATTAAAACAAATGCCATTTTATTCCACAATTTATTTTTCAATTCAACATTTTTTTAAATTCGTGAAAACAAGTTTTAATATTAATTATTGGTATTAGGTTTTTATGCGTTTAGGAATCTCTCGATTCTGTTGAAAAGTTCTCAAAGAGAGTAATAATTTAAAAGTGTTATAATTTTAGTAGAAAAATACTGAATTTTTATTGTTACTCTGATTTGCAATCCTGCTTTATCTCAAAAAATTAATATAATATTAGCGGCTGATGGGGTTATAGAGATCAGATATTGACCTTTGAAAGAAACTATTTTAAACTGCAATCTAAATAAATAACTCTTGAACTTAAGTGTAAATACAGATATAAACTGTAAACGAAAACTAAAATATAGTTTTATAAACTACAGCAAAATTTCATATTTGTTAAAATAAAGCAATATTGTTGCATATTATTTTCTTAAACAATTTAAACATAAAATCGCACAGTTTATCAAATATTTCTTTAAAATAACCTAGTTTGTGTAAAAATAAGACCCCAAAATCATGAAATTAGCTGACTTGGCGCCAATGTAAATGCTCAAGAGTTTCATTTTCCTTGAGTGAGAGCATCACTTCTTATAATAATAAAAAATATATGCATTATATTAACATAGATTATCATTAAATAAAGTTGAATTGCAAGGTTTACGCCTTCAAAATTCTAGGTAAGCTGCCAATAAGACATCAAAATTTAATAAGTTCTTTATTAGTTAAATGTCTCTTTTATTCCGAAATTTGAATATAACTTATAGGTTTCAAATTAACTAACCATTAGAGGTTCAGTTTTTAAGCATTAAACATAAAAACAGTTTAAATAAAAGTAAGCCCTTTGAGGATTTCTCTAAATGAAAATTAAATTAACGAAATACACAAAATAGCTTTTTATAAAATTTTTGGTGGATTTCAATTATATTGTAAACTAATCATTTTTATCATTTCTTAAAGTGATTACTTTTTAATAATAATTTTCAGATCTCAGTATTAGCGCTGACCATCAGCCACAATAACAAAATAATCAACACATCAATGCCACTAACAATAATCGTGAGCTCATTTAACGAATTTAGACCTCAGTTTTCGTGCAGTAAATATAATGTGTCAATACATAAATCATCTCCAATTGGATCTCAAATATTTAAAGTGAAGGCAACAGATAAAGATCAAGTTTATTATAATTCTCGTGTATTGTATTCTTTAATATTAAACAATAAGTATTATTTGCCGTTCGCTATTAATTCAACTTCAGGCCAATTATTCATAACTGACAGAATTCCTCCAAATATAAAGCTCTATTCCATCGAAATAAAAGCTCAAGACACCGGCTCTCCAATCAGATATAATACAGCTATTGTACAAATAGAGATCGACACAAGTCTTTCTGGTATAACCAAAAAAATTTATTTATTTTAGTTTCAGTTTTTTATGAAAGATTTACACATTTTCAGCGCCTTTGATCGCATCTGTTTTTGTTCAACAAACAATTGCTAACATTTGTTGGTCAATGCCATCCAATGAATCGATTGATGGATATTTAATCAAATATAAAGGAGGTCATGAGACAAAGCCCACTACTATTAACATCACTACTGATAACAATAAGTATGTTATAGTTCATTCATTTTTATTGAATATTTAGCTTATTTTTAATGAAAACCTTTTAAATCAATTCATTTGTTGACTCGAAAATATTTATTTCATAACTTCATATTAAGATTATTTAAACAAACTTTTATAAAGAACTTTTAGTTCTATGTGAGCTGTTTTTTGCATACCAGCCGCTGTGCCATAACCTTTATTTTAGTGGCTTTAGAGCTTTCATAAACTTATTGCAAACAAATAAATTCTTGCGATGTTATGCCATTATCATAGCCATCATTTTGAGAATGTCTACACGAAATACATTCAATACTCGCAATAACGCTAAATAATACGAATTTCCTTTTTATCAAACTATCAATTAACTAATTAATATATTTATGAATTATTCAAAAACTCTTTCAAAATTCTTGTCAATCGTATATATTTCAAGAAAGTCGTATTCATTATATTTATTTTTCATCAATGGGTTAGCATTTGGTATAAATTCTTTTTTCAATAATTATACAAATTTAGACAATTTATTTGTGTTAAAGTTTACAATAAGACAAACTATTATAGAATTATGCAATTTTTTGAACACAAAATATAATTTTGATGTTCATTCTATTTATTTGATTCTCTTATTATTGAGTTTTGACAATTACCAGTATTCAAATTTAGATTAAATCAAATTAAATCTTAAAATAAGTTTTACTACAGTCACTGCAAATGTTTTTTCGATCGGGAGAACATAAATAGAAACAAATGTTCACCTTCAGATCTAAAACAATATGTTTTTTCATTTCTTTTGACGAACACTAAAATGTCTGCAAATTGTTAGAGACGTTCCGAGCCATAGCTGGGCACTGAATTGTTTTATTATAATAGAATCTGATCACTAATAATAGTAATACTGTATATAAGCAGCAGTTCTCAGACTTTTTTTTTAATAGCGACCCATCTTCTAAAAGATTTTTTGTTGCAAATTTCAATCATTTCTTGAATACAAAGAAGATTAAATTTATGTCAACTTTAACTTTAACTCAAAAGAGATTTAAGTTAACTCAAAGCTATAATTAACTTAAAAAGGTTTAGTATATAGCAGTATATTTATCTTCTTTTTAATATAACTGATATTAATGTCAAGTGCAATACTGTATTAATAAACTTATACAGGCATTAATTAAATCATTTAAATTAAAACGTCGTGCCATTTAGCTATTGAAACGCCCTTTATGTTAAACGAATATCTCATATATTAAAAAAGTCATATGATGAGTTAGAAAATACATAGTGAATCTGTTTTTCGGCTTATACCGAATTTTGCCGAATATTGACTCCGAATTTAAAAATTTTTATTTGGAGTAGGCCTAGATCCGTTGCCTAATACACCAGAAATAGTCGCAAAATTTTGAAAAATTGATTCGGCATAGGAGTGAATTCATGCCAAATAAGTCAAAATATAGTTTTATGGTTGAAATATTAAAATTTTATGATTTTATTGAGTAATTTCTTGAAAATATAAATTGAAATATCAATTGTAAACCAATTTATGATTGTGATAAATATTATTATGCATTCATATATGTTCACAAATACTATTTATACAAATTCAACCATACATTACAATAGTATCAAAAATCAAAACTAAGTGTTGAAAAAGATATGTAGACTCTGTAGTCTAGTGGTTATGACGTCCGACATGTTATCGGAAGGCCCAGAGTTCGAGTCCTCGGCTGGGCTTCATATCTTTCAACATTATTTTCAATACATTAAAGCAGTTTTTCTTTGATTTAAAGTATAGTATAGTTAAGTTTAATATAAATAGAATACTATTTATACTCTTGAGATTTTGAAGAAAAATTACAACTTATATCGAGTTTATACCATAGATTTCATTAAAACAACACAAAATCTAAGTTAATTCGAAGCTGCAAATAATGTATATATTTTTTGCGCCGAAAGTTGACGCCAAATCTGAAAAAAAATTCTCTCGGTTTATCGCATATGCCGAATATTAACTCCAAATCTGGCTCTCACAATACGCCGAAAAACGGATTCACTAGATATACAGTACTAAATATAAATACTGTATATATACAATATATCAAAAATAATAAGTTATTTATTCATACTCTGTTCATACTATAATTTTGACAGCTTTTCATTCAGTAAAGTTATCACAGTTTTTGCTTATTATACACCAACACGAAAGATGGCAATTATTCTCGGAAAATACAATATTATTAGTTTAAAACTTTAAATATATTTAGACTAACATTAGTAAATTAAGAGCAATAAATAAAATAACTAATTAATTGAAACATAGGTTGAAAAGATAGATTTTTTTGCTTTGCTATCCATAATGCTCTGTTGTAAACCCTATAGTGTATAACAGAATAGAACATACTTTGAATCAAACATTTAAAATACAACTTTTATTTTTTCATATGTATTTAGTTTTATAATTAAATCAGAAATTTAATGATAATAATATTCTGTTAAAAGTTGGTCTAATTTTACTCAACCTTTAGATTTGAATGCTTTGTTCTCTATGAAATTGAACCCAATGTCAACTATTCATTACAAATATACGCGTGGAATAAACATGAGATCGGAACTGGAACTGATAGGCAGTACTTTATCTCACGAAAAGATTGTAAGTATTTTAGTTTGTTTAAGAGTGTTTGTGCCATATCTATTAATTTTTCTTGAAGGCGACTGTGGCTCAAACAGTCTCTGTAGACCCAATTCAAATGGAGTTTGCGTTTGTCCTCAAGGAATTTTAGGCGTAAAGTGTGAAAGAAATAAATTCTGTCCCTGTACTAATAATGGCACCTGTAGTAACACTTTTGATGCTATTCCCAAATGTGTTTGTAGGCATGGATTCGAAGGAAATTTATGTCAACGTAAAGGTAAGATTTATTATGAATTAAATAAAAATTGTGATTTTATTTGAATGAAATATAAAATGCTTGAGTCAACTATTTTAGTGAAATGTAAATACGAGAAGACTATTAGTACAAAAGGTGTATTTGATTGGAATTCAACAGAATATGGAGAGTCGGTAGACATTCCCTGTCCTTATAATAATAGAACTTATGCCACTCGATTGTGTCTATTAATGGCTAACGGTTCTGCCATTTGGGGCAATATCAATGATACCTATTGTTATGAACAGGTTTTTATTGTCTTTTTTCATTTATCAGAAGTGTGTTAAACTTTTTTATTTGGGAATTCATTTTATTTTAGAGTTCGTTATTTGAAACGACAAACACAAGACTCACACTTTCAAGGCTTGAAACACTAGATTTTATGAAATTGGCCTCAAAAACAAGGAATAATGCAGAAAATATATTAAGAACAATTGATAATATTTTAGCTATTGATGAGACTAATCCTTATTATGAATCAACTAATGAAAAAATGTAATTTTAGGCCAACGAATGCAAATTATAGATAATAATAACATATTTATACGTTTACTGTTTTTATTATTAGCCCAACAATTGTAGATAAGATACTATCTGTAGTTCCTCTATCTTCAGGAGAAGAGTTTGTTGTGCAGCAGAAAAACATTGCCGCAAAAGTAATGGATGTTTCGAACGCCAACAGAGCTCATGGAATCTCATTTCAACCTAAATTTCAGAAGCAAACAAACTTGTCAACAGTAATAATGACGAATATATTATTTAATTAATCTGAATCACTATTCTTTCTTTTTTAAGCCGATTCAGCCTTCTATTAAACTTCCGTCAGAGGCATTCATCAAAGCATTAGAACAAACAGATTTAATTGAAGTTCGCGTTCAAATAGTTGCCTATAATAGTCAAAAATTATTCAAAGGCTCACAAAATGCAATCGTACAAAACGACGTGCCAGTAATTCAGGCAACAATAGGAAATTTGACCATTAATAAACTTAATGAACCTGTTATTATAATTATGCAATGCTTTCACTGCAATCTCACGTATAACCCGTTCATTAAATGTGTTTTTTGGGACGAAAATATCAGAAATTGGTCTTCAGATGGAATCAAAACGGAAATTAATGCCAATAATAAGTCTATTATCTGTCACTCAACTCATTTGACAGCATTTTCTATATTATTTGACTTAACACCATATGAAAACACTGTTGAAACCACTATATTATCCACAATTACTTACGTTGGCTGCTATTTATCCATCAGTGGACTCTTTTTAACTATAATTACTTATTCTATATTCAGGTATTTGAAAATTTGACCGCTTTTGAAAATATAAGAATAAAATAACAGATTAACCATTGAAAGGTGTCTCAATCGTGATAATTCTGGTAAAATTCTTCTGCATTTATGCATATCATTATTTGCTTTGAATGTGTCGTTCATTGTTGGATCTCAAAAGTCATTATTTGGTTTGAATGATTCGTGTGCTCTTATGGCCATTTTAATACATTATTTCGTATTGACTTCACTTTCTTGGATGTGTGTCGAAGCCGTTCATATTTACCAATTATTAATACATGTATTCGCGACAGCAGAGACTCATTTTATGCTTAAAAGAACAACTACTGCTTGGGGTCAGTATTTAGCGTATAGGGTGTCCACAAATTCTATATTTGTATTATTATATAAGAAGTTTCACTTAAAACCAAAATTAAGTACAAAAAATTGTATAATCTAGCAGCAGTGTAAAGTGCCTCCCATTTAGCCTAATTTAAGCAATAGGTATGTAACATGTTTACAACCAATCCCTCTTCCCTTCCAAACAAGATTAACTTATTAACGAATTTATTAAAAAATTATTCGCTATTATAAAATTAATTTATATTGAAGTTCATCTGAATTTCATTTATTTAGAGCTTAATCAGTAAAAATGCTTTGGAATCGATAAAATCTTTTTTATACACTATAACATTTGATATTTAAAATGTTAACCTGATTAATAAAATGAAATGATTGAAAATATTCTTTGAACAATTTTTCATTGTTTTATAAAGTTTTTGACCTTAAGTTTTTAAGAATTTTACGTTTGGCACCTCTCCAAAGCTGTTCTATTCTGTATTTCTACTTATATCAAAACTCTTTATGACGACAATTAAGACACAAAGTATGAAAAATAAATAGAAATCATATTAAAACATGAAATAAGCAATTTTATGACTTGGGCTCAATACCTGATACCATATTTTAAGTTTCAAAAAATAACTTTGAAAATATACTGAATGCTTTATTTATTCATTTTCAGGCATACCATTCATTTGGGTGTTCATTACTGTATTTATAAAGCCGAACGCTTACTATAATAGAAATGATTTGTGAGTTAACCTATAATTACATCAAAAGTTAAGTGATTTGAGCAAAATTTAATTTTCTAGTTGTATGATATCTCCAAAGTTTGCTGATGTCTATTATATTTCGTATTTGATGCCGGCATCAGTTCTGATAATTGTTAACTTTGCAGTATTTGTGTTGGCCACTAAAGTTTTATTCGCCCCAAGGCTGGCTGCGTCCACTTCTAAACGATACACTTCTCAAAGTAAATTGATTTATTATTTTTTTTTAATCTTAAAGATTAGCAAAAAAGAAAAATCTTGAATATAACGAATGATATTTTATTTTATAGAGTTTTAGTCTTTTTATGATTTATTTTTAAAATCGTTGACTTTTGTTTGTTTTCTTTCAATAGCAAACTGAAAAGTTACCTTTTTATCTATAAGTCTAAAATGATTCTAAGAATTTCATATAATTTTTTTAGCACTTATGCTTATAGTAAGTTATAGTAAGTATATCTTACTTACTATATTATATTTGAGACAAGAATAGCAAATGGTGTGGAAAGGCGTTTACAGTACGAAATAATATTAGAATAAATGAATTCTAGAAACTTATTCAGAAATGATAAGATTTTTTTAAGAATAACTAGAGTGTCATTTACAATAAAACTATTTTAAAATTTAATATCTTTTTTATTTTTTAACCGATTTTCAAAAATTCCGCTTCAAACTGAAGATAAAGAATGAAATTTTTATTAGATCACTAGATATTGACCATTTTTCTTAATGCATATATCTATTATCCATTCTTCGACGTAAAGATTGATAAACATTTTTAATTAAAACGCGACCTTTATTTCATTGACTTTGAATTGAATCGATTGTTGCGACTGTTGTTTTGTTGAGAACTCGTGCGAGTAAACCTTACTTTTTAAGTGTCCCTAAAGAAAAAAGTCGGGAATCGTTAGA
This sequence comes from Nanhermannia comitalis, assembly GCA_034697665.1. Lineage (NCBI taxonomy): Eukaryota > Metazoa > Arthropoda > Arachnida > Sarcoptiformes > Nanhermanniidae > Nanhermannia > Nanhermannia comitalis. The sequence continues at coordinate 8,005 of JAQGAM010000990.1, forward strand.
TAGGGTGATCTCGCTGTTCATGAAACTGATCCTCCGACACCAGTAAGCCATCGACTCGAAAAAGAGCAAATTTTCGTGAATTCTTTAGATAGTGGGTTAGAAGTGGTGTATTTTTGAACTTCTTCTGGAACTCTCTCTTCACTATGATGGGTGACATATGCTTTTCAAAGTTCAAAGCAATAAATAATCGCTCATTATTTGGAAACGACATAGTTTTCACACTAATTTATTTTGCGTCCTATTTTCAAACGACTCTCTTGTAATTCGAATTCATTTATATATAAAAATAATTTCATTCTTTATCTTCAATTTGATGTATAATTTTTGAAAATCGGTTAAGAAATAAAAAAGTTATTAAATTTTAAAATATTCTTATTGTATCTCTCTTTTAATATTTTAATTTTATCTAACATTTTATGACTTAACTCTTTCGTATGATATAAAACATGTGTTCTTGATTTCATCCTACTCTTATACTATTAATGATAATAAATTTCTTTCTTTCACCACTGCTATTACCTGTAATTATTTTTGGAGATCAGTTCATTGACAATCAATTTACAGACAAATCAGTTTTTTGACAACAAAGACGGCAAACTTTAGATTTTTTTTTGTAAATTAAGTCTGATTTGAATGAAATTAGAAGCAATTTATATCTGTATTAGATAAAGGATTCCGAAAATGATAGAGATTTTTACCTAAATCTTATAAATTTTTATATATTTGACTTCAAATGAATTTTTACATAGAAATTTTTAAAATTCTGCTAATATCTTAAAAACTATTGGGTTAATGTGCAAATAATAGTTAATAAATATATGAATCATTAATTACATCTATATTGTATTCAAGCTATATTTCAAACTTTCTCTTTTTGTCTTTATTTAAAGTATAAAAACATTCATTTCTGAGTATTTCTTCACAATCCGGCCTTTCATTAACGTTCACATCGTTTATCATTTTGAGGCACAATATCTTTAGGATTTCATATTTTGCCATAAAATGTGGTTCATTTTGTTTTGTATACACTCTGTTCAGAATATAAAGAAAGTGATCATTATTGCCATTTCAGACAAAAAATATTCAAAACCTCTATACAATACCTGTTAAAATTAATTGAAAATAATTCTTTAAAAACTAGGCCTAAACTATAAATGTCAGCTCTTGTATCATATTCTCCGCCAGCTTTTACTTCTGGTGCCATATAAATAGGATGTCCTCTATTACTGGAATGCGGTTGAAGCGCATATTTATGAACAGTGGCTAAACCCAAGTCCGCTATTTTTACAATACGGATATTGTATTTATCAATTTTTAACATTATATTATCTGGTTTTAAGTCTCTGTGAATTATTGGTTTATTTTGTTTATGCAAATAATTTACACCTTTCAGTATTTGAACGAATATTTCACTCGTGATATAAAATCCTAATTCAGTCAACATTTCATTTGAATACAGATTTGAATCTTTTTTCATTTCATCAATTGTTTCATTCAATGTTTTATCGCATAATTCCATTTGAATAAAAAGAATATAATTGTTTGAGAAAAAGTCATTCTCAAGCCATATATCATAATATTCTAACACGTTTTGATTATGAAGTACATAAACAATCGGTGAAGTTTCCAATTCATTCAAAAACTCTTTTTCGTATTTAAATTCAAATTTTATCTTTTTTATGGCAAAAAACTTTTCTTTATATACTTCCACTTTAAAGACCTGCCCATAACTTCCTTTTCCTAAAATTTCAATTTGTTTAAAATGTTTTTCATAATAACCATTTCTAACAAAGTTATAATCAAATGAAATAATTCTTTTCTCAATAGCTCTGTAATTGATTTTAAGATAATGTTCAAAAATTTCTTCAAATGATTTGAAGACTGTTTCCTTTGGTTCAGTTATCACTTCTTCTCCACATTTTCCCCAAACATAGAAAATATTTTTATCCGAAACAGCGATTGAAATGTCTTCAAAAGAATGCGCTGAGATATCAATAAATTTCTCGGAATGACTCAGTATTTTAGGAGAGAATTGTGTCACTATATCGCCAGTTCCTAATTGTCCACACCTGTTATCTCCGAACACATAAATATTTCCTTCACGTGATAGCAATAGGTTATGTCCAGAACCACAACTTATTTTCTCAATAATTATTTCATTCGTTTCTATAGCAATTGGTTTATTTGATTGTTTTAATGAAGTATCAAAAACACCCAATTGTTTCCATTGATTTGAACCCCAACTGAAAACATGTCCCGTTTCTGTCAGAGATAACGAATGCAAAAAACCACAAGAAATTGCTTTCACTTTCTCTCCATTAAAAGCATTCAATTGTTGTGGGATTAGAACAACACTCTCATCACTTCCAATTCCAATTTGTCCCCAATAATTTTCACCCCATGAATAGACTTCCCCATTATTGGTCAAAACAATTATATGACTATAACCACAACAAATGTCAATAATTTGTTTTGAAATCAAATTTAGATTCAATTCTGGTTTATATATCTCGTGATCTCTCTTTCCATTTCCTATTAATCCCCATCCATTACAA
>JAQGAM010000991.1:0-10556 GCA_034697665.1 Nanhermannia comitalis
TGACGCTCGACGTCATGTAATACACTTGATGCTCGCCCGAGCGTGCTCACGCTCAACTGGCAACCGAGCGCCAAACTCTCGAGCGTTGAACATCACTGGCTATAGAGCCACTTATGATAAATACTTGTAAATTCTATTCAAAATGCTAGTGTTTGGAAATAATTGATTGCAATGTAAAATTAAGTGTTAAAAATAGTATTATTATATTAGACTTATATCGTTTAAATTAAAGTATAAAACCTTAATGTTCAATCAAATTTTTTAACAATGAACTCGTTTATTATTTTTATTTTATGGATTAGTCAAATGGTTTTTATTTTCATTTCAAATGAAAACATTTTATGTAAACTGTTATTCAATAGACCATAAGATATACGCTTAAGGATGTGTTACTCATTCAAATTATAAGAAAATCCTTATCTTCTATTTAAGTTATTTCAGAGTTTAAGTGAAGCTAATGATCGACTACTGACAAACATTGGTCTTAAAACAAATATTTTATTGATGTAGAAAATTACAATCTTTTCTGGACATACAGTACAGTACAGTATAGTACAGTACAGTATAGTATAGTATAGTATAGTACTGTCTATTCTATTGACGTGACATCATATGCTATAGTTTGCTGCTGTGCACAAATCATTTGAATATATTTATCACATTTTTCAAGAACAACAGTATGTGCAGTATGTGGTGTGAGAACTATTTGATATATTAATAATGAGAACTGAAGCGATAAATTGCTGGGAATTTTATTTGCACACATTGTCTGTGGGAAACAGTTCTGAAGCATTGGTTTAAGAGCGCACACAATTATTTCTCTTGTGCTGGTATAGAAGTTGTACAATACAGACAGTGCTATTCGTATTCAAATATTTTAATAGAGACAAAAGAAAAAATATTTTAGAGCCAAATCTTGATGCATATATCATCACAGCTGGAGTTTTGCTCATAATGGCCCACAATGTCGGAGAAAAAATGGTTCGGTTAAAGCCAGTTAAACAGCATTTGGCCCAATCTTAATAAAATGCATTATAATTATTCATTTGCTGTTGATTTGAATGATTTTAATAACTTGAATGAATAGATTTTTTTGTTTTTTGACTATTTTTAAAAACTTTTAAACATTTAAGAAGTTATAGACAACTAATTAATAAAATGTTAAGAATGTTGTTCAAAATGGGCAATGAGTTGAGCTCTGGGCCAGACACTGTTGGGGGCATCAATGTTTGCCATCGAAAAAAGTTCTTCACTGTCACATAAACGCCTTAATAAACGGTCAAACAATTCATGTTCTTTGTTCTTCATCAACAATATTGACAGACGCTTTTGATGCTTTCAAACATTAAGGTTTCTGCAATATATGATATACATGTAGTTAAATATAGTATAAAAGTTAAATATGATTTGCTCCTGACGTGAAAGGTGTATCTCTTAAGTTGAATGCGAGTCTGTATGAAAGAAAGCCTCAAATAATGCTTATAAGCATTGAGTCCTCAAATTTTGGGGCATTTAAACTGCGATACAATTGGCAGACACAATATAATTTCTAATTGGAAACACTCACGCTTTGCCCTACAGTATAGACATCTCATAATTGAACCACAGGGGGGAGAAGAAGACATCGGATCAATACTTTGAAGTCAATCACTGAGAAAAGTGTATTAGAAATTCCCTTCAAAAACTTGTCGCTCATTGAATTTGGATTTTATATCCAATTAAATAGATATCTAATAAATTAATTAAACCTTTATATGAATACTAAATTTAATTTAATCTTCAGAATCAATAAACTAAGGTCTTGTCCTCTAAGAAAAGAAAAAATAAATTTTGCAATAAAACTAATGCAAAAAATTAATGGTTGTATAAGTTTTCAACAAATAATTTAATTGCATTTCTAAGTAGTGAAGAGCATAAGCTATTTTTTGCGAGCTTTAGCTTGAACTTTGAACTTAATGTAAAAATATCACCTTTAATTTAAAAAATTAATTATTTATTTAAATGCTTGTCTAATGAATACAATACTATAATAAAATTAAAACTAATAATTATCAAGATAATCATTAAATATTTCAATCAATCGTAGATTTGATTGATTGGTTTGAAAGTTTGTTACTCTTTTTGTCATTAAATAACCAGAAGCTCTTATATGCAAGCTTTAGTTTAGCTGTCTATGTATGAGCTTGAGCTTTTCTGAGTAACTTCGAGCTTGAGCTTGAACTCTTCACTATCACTAAGTCCTACTCATCTTTTTAAAGTTTCAAAAATAGTATTCTTAATGTCTAATATCTTTCTCAATGTACTTTTTGTTTGAGTAAAAATTTATTAGCGGTACTTAAACGAAGTCTAAATTAATTTTTTATTGATTAATAATAATGAAAAAATGATGAGAAAAATCACATGCATTTCTGTTTTTTTATTATTGAACCACTAGTATAATGATTTGAAAACCAAAAATAACTTAATAATCTGTGAGACAGTCAATAAAAATAATGTGAAGTTTGTTTTGAGGAAAATAAAGATTAAATCTCACAAAAGCATATAATGATAATAAAAAAATATTGACTGATGACTGATGACTGCTACTCTTCGAAAGAATGCAACTCTTTTGAGGCAAACATTTTCGGAATACTTTGATTTCTTTGTCTCATTTTTTCTATTCGCTTAAAACAACTTTCGGTGAACATGAGGACAGATGTGAAATTTGAATCAACGAATGAATTTTACTTTGTCTGAGCAATTGGTTTAATCCTAAATCTCATTGAAATAACATTGAATCAAATATTGTACTGTATATTCAAATTCACATAAAGTTTTTACATTGAATTTATTGTCCACCAGTACTTCAATGCAAGTTTTTCATTATTTTTCTTATGATTCATTCCAAAAGAGATCCAAATGTTTTCTCGAAATATGAGATAAGAATGACAAAGAAATAAAATAAACTCAATTATGCAATGATTTAGAAATTCTTTCGTTACACCCCGACTGACTTCATTCTGTTAAAATCTATTTAAAAAACTGTTTTATCAAAACCTATAATAACTTATATAAGCAATTAAAGCAGTAATTATCCCAACCAATCCGTGATGTTATACAAGTATTTTGTTATAACACCTGAATAATAAATTTAAAAGAAATTTTCTTTTGGTTGATTAATAAGTGTTCCGATGAAAATTATAATTGAAAAGATTTATACCCGTAAATAATTATTAGCCTTACTATTTTTAAATGCTTGAACACTATTGGAATAGAGTTAACAAAAAAAGAAATTTACTCAAAAAGCAATTAATTAGTAGAGAAAAAGGTGCGCACTATTGATATTTAATGCACACGATTTCAAAACTTTTAAATTAATTTAAACTTCATTTCATTTCCATAACATTATATTTAAAGCGTCAAATTTATGCAAAGGATCTGCTAAATTATACCCAATTATGCTCAAAAATCATGCTTTTTATGCACAGAATTTTAGGTTCACATAATGCTTAAAGTGAACGCTAACTCTTCAGCATAATTTTGACGCTTTAACTAAATTCAGGTTCAACAATATAACAGAAAATAATTCAGATTCTTAAAAGTGATGTATAAACTATTAGGGCTCTGCATACAAATTAATGAAGAGTAAAATGAATCTTATTTCAAATGTCTCGCGTAGGTTTAGGGCTTGTCTTTCCATTATTTATAAGGCTAGACATGTCTAAATTGTTTGTTGGCAAAGAAATAAATCAGTTTATTTTACTGTCTTATTTGGTCGCTCATTATTGAAAAACTTGGAACCCTATACTTATAGGTCATCTAAATTTGATTCAATTACTAGTATATTGAATCGCATTAATATTTCAAGTTTGAGTTTAATTTACAAAATTAAGTGCTTTTTTGTTGAATTTAATTTCCACTCTTAACGAATATAAAAGATAAGAAAACTTTTAACAGAAAGCTAGTAATTAATAGTTAGTAAGTATACCAAAAACTTGAGTAATTCTAATAAACTTATTTCATGTCATGTCAATTACATGGGAGTTGAGTTAACACTATTATAAGAGAGTCAAATATAAACATTAAGTCACAAAACACATAAAGGACTCAAACTAAGTCTTTAGGATGAACAATAAAGTCTGGCGTGAGTTATACTATGGAACCTGTGTTCTTGACTTATAGCCTAACTTATGACAACTCAATTCCTATCACTCGCAATATTAAAGGAGTTCATAAAATAGATTCTATGCAATAAACTACGACTTTAGCATAATTCCAAAAGCTATTTAAAGCATTTAAAAACTTTTTATGTTCAAACTTCGAATCGGCGAACATTCACTTATATCTCAATACACAGAAGTTCAATTACAATTAATTCAAAGACATAGCTATAAACTTAAGACCATCGATAACTTTAAGAGCCGTCTAGTGTTTTACATTTCTATCAAAGTCTACTAATTGTGAGAAATTAGTAGATTCAAGACCTAAAACACCCATCCAATGATACTTTTTAAAAAGATTACGTACTCAAAAGGGTTTGGTTGAGAGAAGGCAACTCATCTAAAAGATTGATAAGTTCAATGGCCATCTTATTATGGTATTAAAGAAGCGTGCATTTAAAAGTCATTCAATATAATATTATACTGAAAATAGTATACATTAGGTTTATATTTTCCAACCTTGAACATGATTAATAGCTCTATAGTTCAATGGTTAAGGCAGTGGTCATAAAAAATATAGGCTTCTTAAACACAAATCTTTATATACTGTACTCCAATACTGTGTTTCGCTCGAAAAAGAAAGAAAGAGAAAGATATGGCTATTTTGCCTGCCTTTATATTAAAGTAATGCTATTATAGACGGTTACTATTTGACTGATGTTCAGTTGCAGAAAGCTATCTATGTTTGACTTTACTTTTGTCATCAATTTGTTGCTAATATTTTTTTATGGATACAAGTTTTTCAAGTTTTAATTTCTTATTTCCTTCATCAATGCATCTGAAAGACAGATAACTAAAATCATGCAACAAGTGTCTCATTTGTACACTTTTAAAATCTGAACCTCATTGGAAACATTCCAAATGTTATCGGCAATTATTTGCTCAACTTTTTCTGTCAAAATCACATTTTAAATAAGAAAATTATGTTCCATCTGTTCAGATGACTCTCATAATTAGCATATAAACTAATTTTTAAATTAAGTTCAGAAAAACCCACTCTTTATAACACCAATAAATTGTTTATTTATTGTTTGGTCTGAATTTCAATTTCAAATAGCCGTCAGATATTACTCCTAAACACGAAAGGGTTGAACAACTTCTGCACATTATTTGTCATAAAAGCTACCGATAGCTAAATATGACCACTAATGAAAATATAACGCTCGACACAACAGGTAGTTTGCTCTGAGATTAATTGCACTTTCGATTCCATTTGATCTCATCATAACTTAAAGCAAATTCAAAAGTTAAACCCATTACAGCAACTTTTGACCTCTTATCACACTTTAGGTAAACCTGAGGCACAACTCCAGCATCGATTTGCTTAAGCATTATAGTCATAAAAATAAATAAATTTTAAATACAGCATAAATGAAGAATAAAACGTGATTTTGTGATAAGAATCTTGATTAGCATTTCATACTTCTTCTTAAAACACTGATTAATGTTTCATTTGATTATATTCTATTGATTTGAAGGACTTTTACTTGAAACCGATCATATCGTGATCCAAACTAATTGAACATCATTTATAAGCAATTATTAATTATATTGAATGTGAAAACATAGCGCAAAAAGCTTAAGCATATGTCCAAAACAATAATATTAACTTACTTTGTATATAATTCTAGTTATTATTATTACCGGTATATTAATTAAAAAGTTAGCTTTCAATCAGTCTTAAAATTGATTTATTGACTGAAAAAATCCAAAAATCAATTATAAATTTACACAAAGTTAAAAATTTAAAAACTTTATTCTAATCAAATGCTTATATACCTATTTAGTTCATGTTTAGTTAGCTATAAATAAAAGTAAAATATAATAACTAATTAGTAAATAAGTGAATTGATTAAAAAAATTTGTCGTCATTTAGTTAAATAATTTTTCATCAAAAAATAAACTACAGTTCAGTGAAAAAATAGAATTTGTTAAACAGGTACCCGAAAAATCCCAACCAAAACATTCATTTTTATCAATAATTAGCTGCACAGTTGTTATACAAATTCAATTCAGTGTTTGGTTGACTTTGTCGTTGATGTGGAAGAATGTCTGGAACGCGGCGGTGGCGAAGGCGCCAATTGGAATGTATGAGGACTTACACGTGAATGTCCGTAACTAAAAGAACCCGTTCGGCGAAGACTGGCTGCGATCGCTTTTGACTGACTTCTACGCAAAGAAGCGTAAGGAGAAGAACCACGACTTAACATACTTGTACTCGCGTATAGCATAAGACCGATATCATTATGATTGCTAGCCATCGCTATCTTAAGAGCGGTTGAACAGTCGTTATCTACTATCGTCGGATCACAGTCTGGATGTGACAGCAATAGTCTGACCACATCTGTGTGTCCGTGTTCTGCCGCACACATCAAAGCAGTTGAGCCGTCATTGTCCTGAACATTAATGGCAGCGCCGCATTCCATCAATATCTTGCAGGTAAAGAATTGTCCGTGACTTGCGGCCAACATGAGCGCTGTTTGACCGTTCTGTCGCACATCAAATTAAGTTAACATTAAATTTATGTATTTGATTAAAACTTGAGTTATGTTTACTTGTTTTGCTTTGATGTTAACGTCTCCCAATTGGAATAAACGCCTTATAACTGCCTTTTGAGTTTCATTTCCGATTTTAGCGAGTGATACCAGCATTGTTGCAGTGTATCCGGCCTTAGGTTAGAGATTACAATAATTAATACATTAATACATTAATACATTAATACAGAAATATATAAACTCAGTACAGACTCTAAATTAGAAGCAATTTTGTTTTTTAACAGAATCAGCTGTTCTTAATGCAGAATAGCAACTAATTTGAAGTCTGGCTCGAGTCAGATCATTGGTTAACACAAACTTTATTTGTTTTGTTCACATCGCAAACTTTAGAATCCAAAAGAACTGATACGATATCAAAATTACAATGAGATATTGCATAATGTATTGCAGTGTTTCCGCTCAAATCATCTAAATTTACGACACGATTCAGTAAATGCTTAGAATAGGTTTCAAAGCAGTCGATATAATCTTCAACGACGTGTGGATCGGATTCTTTATCGGCCGCAACTTTGAACCACTCTTTTTCAATGATCGATAAACTTTTAAGCTATAAAAAAAATAAAATAAGTTAAAAGTCAAAGATTGATGCGATAGAAATGTGGATACACTTACTAATGCAGATTTGTTTGCTTTCTCAGGTTTAATCAAATTATCATTTAAAACCTTAAGCGCAGCCTTTATTTCTTTACTGGGTTCGACTCTTTTCCTTATCGCTGATTTAGCGACAGCTCCAGTTTCCACTTCATAAGTGCCTTCTTCTGAAGAGCAACTTTCCTCATCTGACTCATCAGATTCTGAAATTCCAGTTATTTTGAAAACATCGTCGATAACCTTCAACTCCTGCTGCAAAGTGGTCTCTCTACTTGTAAAGTCTTTAATCTTGAGCGGAGACGAGCGCTTAATAGGACTCGAGCCCACACTCAGACTTGGATTCTTGTAAACTAAAATTTCATTAAGACTCTCTTCAATTATTTTGTCATCGATGTGTCGTCTCTCAAGAGATCCGGTGCTATGTATAGGACGTGGTATTCGGCTCTGCATTAACGGACTCGGAATCTTCTCATTGGGACCGACTATGAATTCTTTAGCGACTGAAGTGATGGCATCATTGCATTTATCACATAAGCGTATGCTCTGCGCAGAGCTGGCTCTCGAAACAGGAGAAACACTCAACAGATCCAAACTGGTCGGTCGCTCCTTATCTGTATCGATCGCTTTATCAGCAGAAACAACTCCATAGATATTATTATCTCCGACACCAATAGTTTCAGTTTGTCTTAACTCACATTTTGGACAACACTCTGAAACCTGTACTGTTTTATTGCTAAATAATATTCTGTCGGTTTGAACGTTTCGACTGCTTATGCCAAACGACTTTGTACTGCACGACACACCAATATCTTTGACAGCGTGTGTATCAGTTTTAGTGCTCACTTCATTACATTTGGGCGATGCCTGACATTGTGCGTGTATATGATCCACACGAATGGGATCAGTACCCCATGAAACGAGTGCCGGCTTTTTTGCTTCCATTTCACGTAAGCTCACAGTGTCGTACGCTTTCAGTTCTGTTTCAATGGCAACACTCTTTCGGGGCAAACTCGGCGCCAGACTCGTCGAGATCCCAATCGAACGCGTCGAGACTCGCGCCACAGCTTCTGGTGCTTGTAATTCAGGCTTAATTGATATTGAATTCAAAACGTCAAAAGTGAGATGACGTTCGTTTGATAATTCCTGTTCTGTATTTGTGGAACAATCAGCTGTAGAAGCGTTTGAAACCATATCCGTATTGGTTGACACAGAAATTAAATCCAAAGATTTCCATGACGTCTGATTAAAAGCATCCAATTTATCGTTCAATTGTTCGAGTCTAATATTTTTTGATGAAACTAATTCTGATGGTGGAGGAGATGTACGCATCCAAATGTCTCCGAACTCGTCCTCACTGGTGTCTGACTCAGATTTCATAAGTAACTTACGTCTCATCATAGGCGGAGTGATTAAACCACTTTTTTCAAGTTCTCTAACACGAGACATAGATTGTGGATCACTGATAATAGAAGTGTCATCGCTATCGCCTTCTAATCTTCTCATTAATTTTTTCTTTTCTTCTCTTAAAACAATAACTTTCTGCCTCAAGTGTGGAATATCTCTCACCTGATTCTCCAACTCTTTAACTCGTGTTAAACTCAAAGCCATTTGATCACGAATTTGAGACAAAACAACTCGAGAAACGTTGGATGAAGTGCATGAAGAAGGAGAAGGAGATGCGGGCGGAGATTCAATTTGTCTCTCAATATCAGAATTAATTGATAGCCTATTACGTGACTCAAGCCATGCTTCTTCAAACTGTTCCACCACTTCTCCTAATGTGTTCTCAACCAGTTGTGATTCTGCTATTACTGAACCCTCTTTTGCTTTTATTTTCATGCTTTTCATATTATTATTGTTGTTATTGTTTTCAATTCTTAAATGATTAGCAGTAATATTGTTGTAATTATAATCACAGTATGAAAGGAATGCATCGGTAGCTGCTATTTGAGTAGAGGAAGAATTAAATGTCGAAAACGCAGAATTAATTTTGCGACGCAATGAGTTAGTTGTCCTGCATTGCAGTGTTTGTGATATGCGTTTTGGGCCATACAAAGCTGTCAACAGAACTTCACAATAATGCACAAAATCTGTATCGATATGAAAGCCATACGGACAACATTTACACGAATTTAGTCCATTCAATGAATTTTTTGAAGACATAACGACAACAAATGCTTAACAGTTGGCGAACACAATCAAAAAAAGCAAAACGCCTATCAAAACACAGAGAGAAATGGGTTTATTATTACAAATATTTCATAAATGAACACAATTTTGAGACAATTTTACTTTTAATTACGCATAATTGCAAAAAGTGTTACTCTGTTTTGATCAGCACTTCAATAGAGGCCACACTATCAGTACATAATATAACTTTATTGCCATGGATTATGAGATTGCTTTGCTTTCAATACTCAACTACTATGAGAACACGTACACTAAAAGCTATCAGTTTATCTTCAAAGTGTTCAAAAGAAGTGCACAAAAAAGTTATTGCTCTTTACTTATCTCACTATTATTTTAATGAATTCAGAAAAATATATAAAAGCAATGAATTTTATTCTTGACTTGAGCTCAAGTTTTCCAATGGAATAAAGGTCTAAAACAATAAAAAAGAATCAAAAGTCATGTATTTATAATAGAGTTTACTAAATAAGGCAATTATTTAAAAAGTCACGTAAAGATATAGTGATATTCTGATAAAAATTCACATAAGTTTATAGTCTACGACCGTAACGAACATCAAATCTGTCAAAAAACTATCAATAAATTAAATTAAAACTTCTATTTATTTTAACCCTATTTTGAATACTAACTGCATAAACATATGGTTAAGTAAAAGGAAAAATCACTTCTCCTTAACAGTACTGATCTTTAATTATAATAAAGTTTAGGTTTTGATAATCAAGATTGAAATTACTACCACTTGAACTAATTTTGTTAATAAAAAAATTGATTATATTTTCTTTACTCTCATTTCTATGGTTGAGTTCATATTTAAAATGAGCCCAACTGTCAAACTGTAGGAATTGAGTGAAAATAAATTTAAAATTATAATTAAAAACCAACAAAAAGGACGTATAGCCTAAAAAGTGAACTATTTTTGCATAACTTATTGAGATGGAAGACAAAGGAGAGGAAAGATTGTAGACCTATTAGGACTTAAGGTTAGTGGAGATCATAAGGTTATGGGTCACGAGAAATAAAT
>JAQGAM010000992.1:0-10553 GCA_034697665.1 Nanhermannia comitalis
CTCAATAATAAGCCTTACTGTAAAGTATATATCTTTAAAAAGTGTAAGAAATAATAGACATTCGGCATTCAAAATAAGACATTGATTTGAGACTTTATAATAAAAGTGATTAATAATCATAAGATTCTTAAAAATACACATAAAGTACTTTTTGAGGTAGAATTAGATTGCGAAATGTATTTTTGCGCTGACTATTAGTCCTATTATACATACGATTATTTGCGAGCCTTAAATAGGTTGTCACTTAAGGGCATACAGGAGAATGTCATACAAATCAGTGATTCTTTAGTGGCTCTTAATGTAAATGTTTTGCACTAATGTCTGACCCAAACTATACTTTTCAAGTGAAGTAATTTGAGATAAAATTATCAAAACTTTTCATATTTAAAACCTAACCTAATCTAACAGACAGGAATGAATAGAATGAGTATGCTCCATCTATTCCATCTTAGTATAAGACCCTAATACCTGTTCCTCAGAATTGGTATTTTTTTCTGAAGTTTCTTTAAGAAAAGTAACACTAATGAAGAAGAGATAAAATGGAAGATTCCTGACAGCCCATCATGTATAAAATCTCGAAAGAATAGGATTTTTTAAAACTTCTACATTAATAATAGCAAAAAGAAAATTGTTATATTAAGGCATTCTTCAGGCATTCAGTTTGTATTGCATTAAGATATGGATTGAGTGGGTTTCAATTTCAAGTGAAGGGTTAGTGTACAGACGTGAGACTTCACATCTGAAATGACCTCAGCAATTGATGTCATCATTTTTCACAGATCAAGTGTTTGTATGACAGCTGTTATAGCACTTCCAGAAAGGAAACCCCGAAAATCTTAAAAATGAATCATTTATGAGATATAGTATATAAACAGAGGACAGAATTAATTTTATAAATCTATTATTAATGAATTATTTATTAAAATCTTTGAATAAATCTTATAAATTCTCAATTCAAACATTTCTATGACTTATAATTATTTTTTTATCAAATTTAAAAACTTGTTTATAATTGAAGGCAAATACCTCTGAACTGCTTCTTAATCAGATAAAAACCTCAAATATTTAGATTTTGAGAATTAAGTTTAAATATTAATGAATTTGTCACATCTTTACTTATAGGTATATTTAATGTAAATAAATATAATAAAAATGAGAAAGAATTTAATTTAATATGCATTCAGGTCAAACTTGAAGTGAGGGTTTGACACGGAATTCATTGCGATTCACCCTTTTTCACTTTGAATCATATAAGGGATTCGTAAATTTTATTGTGATTAGAGATTGCTTTCGTTGTTTGTCTGTTTAACTCATCAATCAATCAAATGTACCAAATGCTTACATAGCATTGCTTTGTTTGTATTATTCATAAATTATTAATAATTATGCACAAAAGCTTAGACAAGTCTGGGCTCAAGGCTCTAATCAGGAACTGTTTTAAGCCTTTGAATAAAAACTGAGAGCCCTCGAGTCCTGCTCAGTTATCAGTGAGGCTGAGCCTGTTGTATATTTATAGAATGTATTAGACATGAAAACGAGAACTCGTCTCGTAGAATATTTTGTAAAATCTCGAGATGTCTGACGAGACGAGATGAAGTTTTGGTTAAATTTCTGGTACGAGACGTGTTCTAAAACATTATTGGGAGATTTTTTGCTATGAAAAAATGAATTATTACAAATCTAAATGATTTTTAATAAAAACTAGAAGCTCCCGTTGCTACGCAACTTGCTACAGTATAACTTAATAATAACTGATATTAACTCGTGGAATATTTTTTTAAAATCCAGTATTTAAAAAGCATTGTTATAGCCTTTACAGTGCTTTTGCCTTTTTGAAAAATTTTTTAAAACTTAAATCTCAATCACATTATTGTAAAAATTTTATTACATTATTGCGGACACACGGACGGACGGACACATTGACACTATTTTTTTTAATATTATAGACTAATTGATTCAAATTAATTTAAGTATTCATTGTTTAACGGTGCCTCATCACAAGGGTCAGTAGCACAACCGTAACTAGGGGTGGGCAGGGGCTATAGCCCCCAAGCTGAAAATCCTGGTTACGGCGCTGGTCAGTAGTAAGAAGCGGTAAAAATTTAAAGCAATGTAATTTTTGAAAATACGATAAGGTACGAGATTGTACTAAATTACACAAAACCGAGACGAGATCAAGATTATAAAATGAAATATTTTCATGTCTAGTATATATCTTGATATTGAAAATTTGATGTAAAATGAGATATGAAATCAGTGAAAAAAAATTAAAAATTTTATAATTTATTTACATATAAGTTCAGGTTCAGGCAAATGCCAATCAAATGCCGATAAATACCTGTACGAACAAAATTCTCTATAATAAGGAATCAAATTCGTGGAAAATAAACAATTTTGACGAAAAACAATAATAATATAATTCTAACCTCAATGAGATATGGATTACGTCAACTCTTACTAATCTTCATCTGACTCAAGTGAAGATAGCATTTGCTAAACAAATTGTTTTATGAATGAAATTCCTGTACATAAATACGAACATATATAGTGTTCAAACTATTTGACAACATTACAAACTTTAGATTTGAAGTACATTATATTTTCAATGTTAAAGTTTATCGAAAATATTTATTGTAATACTTTGTTTGATACAAAATATGATAAGTTGATATAATATTAAATATTTCACGCATTAAAGAATATGTTCCCAAAGTTCCCAAATATCTAACAATTTATAAGTTTATAATTGCAGTTACAGTTACTGTAGTTCTTAATTCATTTAAAATGAGAAGAATTCTCATAATTGATGCCGAGTTGATAAAAAATTTTGAAAACATGTAACACTTATAGTGATACCATTTAATAAGTTGTCATCAAATCAGTTTGTGATCTGTCTAATGATAAACTAAATCTCATATAAAATAGAAATAGGCTTATATTCCCTTAAAATTGAATTGAAGATCGCACTCAACTATTGAGGACTAGAACACTATTCATATCAGATTCATATAATCCTTTACTAACAATAATACTAATATTTATCTTATAAGTGAAGTTCTGTTGAGAGTATAAATCAGTATAAATTACTTACATATTATTGCAAATTAAATGAATTCGTGAACAAAAGAATAATCAATTTATTTTATAAGAGAAATCTTATATTCTTATTACAAATAAATGAAAGAATCGTTTGTAAATAGTTTTATATAATTAATTGAGTAATGCGTCACAAAATAGTTATTAATATTTAATTAAATTATAGTAAAATATATATATTTATAACAATATTAAGATAGAATGAAATGCTTTACTCCGCAGGAGTTTCTTCTGATTCTTCTTCATTGCACTGGCTGTCAGCCGAACCATCACCACAAGGAGCAGATTCACCACTTTTATCACAAGAGCATTCACTCGAGCCATTCTTTGCCTGTTGTTCAGTCGCTTCTTCAGCTTCAGTTTCAGAGATTTCAACTTTTGCTTCCGTTTCCGACATTGTGCTGACAATTGATTTACAAGTTTTTAAAAACTTTTTAAACTGAAATAAACTTTTATTTCTAAAACAATTTTCAAAATTAGTTGTCGAAGAAAGTTTGCTTGAATGCGGAGTTTGGTATTTGTCAGCTATTTATACCATCAGAGGGTCGAACAGTTGGGTGTCGTGCGCACACAGATTCTGTCCGACAAGTATTACATCAAATGTTTAAATTCTTGATGACATTGAGTTGTAAGTAATACACAGAATAATACATATTTATCGACAACACTCTGCGCCATAAACTGTTTTTTATTTTTCAAACAATCAGGAAATTGGCGTCATTTCAAATGTTATTCAATAGAATCTTTCACTTGGTTCAGAGTCTGGAGGTGTGTCATAACCAGTTGTTTCTGGTCTGACTAATATGTTAAAAACGTACAGAAAAATGTGACCAATTAAGTGAATTAACACAGAAATCAACATCTTTTAGTGCCATCACATTCTTTTCTGACAGCAGTTCATGAATGTTACCCTTTATAGCCGTTTATAGCAATTTATAGCTATTTTTGTTATTATAATTTTCAAGCATATGCTCAAGTTTTAAAATAAGATTTTAATCAAAATTAATAAAATGTAATTAAAAAAGGGATAAATCAAATTTGAACAAAAGCTGTCATTTGTATCACTCATTTGTTATATATTTATTATTTATCACTAATTTTCTTGTTCTCATGAAAAAAATGGACAAATACTTTAAGGTACTGACTCATAAATAAAAAGCAAAAAACACAGTCATATCCATTCTAATTAACTTTGTAGTCTCCAAATTTGGTTCAAACAATCAGTTGAAAGTGTGTTTATGTTTTAATCTTAACAATAGTCACCCATTTCAGAAGGTTAGGTGACTTAAGGCGTTAGTTATAGTCACAAATTTTTGAAACTTCCTATTTTTCAAAATGCAAGTTTTCTAACAAGTAATGCAAAATATAAAAATCAACAATTTGTTGTAAACCAAACTAAAACCAAACCTAATTTTTCTCAAGAGTAGCTTATATTTGTTGTTACATTTTCTACAATTCAATTGACAGCTTTTGACTACACACAGAATATGATACTCAGGAGTCAGACTATGAATTAAATCAATTTATTCTACTGTACTGTACTCTAAGGTCGAAATTTGTCTCATTTTAATGAATTCCTATTTTTGCTTAGGTTCTGTTTGATGTTATGATATGCTTTAGAGCTGTAGTGTAGCAGTTGATTGAATAATGTTTGTATACCTAAAACTCATTGTTAATTAACTCGACTTCTGAATACTCAAAGTTTGCTGGAATGCAATATTTGATAGAAAACTTAGGCCATTATTTTAATATTTAATTATTACAACTGTGTCTATTGTTTAATTGTAAATAAACCTAATTATTAATAAAAAAAAGTTGAGTACAGCTGAACAAATACAAAAAGTATATAAAGAATAATACAATATAAATAGTAATAAAAATGTTTGGTATTAAAATGAAATAACAATAACTTAACGATACGATCGCATAAGTGGGCGTACATTTAATATGCGAAATAAATCTGGAAGTGACATTGAAATATGTTAGTGGTTAATAAATTGTTTGGGTTTATAAGAGATAATTTTCATTTGGCGCCATTAGTATTGAATAACTTGTCAATTAATCATAATTTTTCTCACGTGCAGTTATAACGGACTTCTTATGCATATAAGCCATGCTATTACTTACTCCGTTAACTATCTTATCATTAATTTTGCTAAATTAACACTTGTTCGTTAAATTATTAAATGAATTGAGCTTTTTTGCATTCAAATAATTTTTCAATGACCTAAATATAAATAATCTTAAATATACTGCATTAGAAGTAAACATTTCGCTTGGATAATAAGAATCCCTTCAGATATAACCTGTTTTCAGTGCGTTTTTAAAATAAAAACTAGTCATATGATCATAAAAATGATGTTTAAACTTATCCAATATTATATGTTTTGTTCAAAAGTCGTACTCATAAGTCTTATGATCTAATATAACACGTAAACACTATCATAGTATTAAATTCTTTCATTTGAATATAGTTTTAGTTTAAGCCTAAGCTATGTTTTGAAAAACAAACAAAATATAATACTTTATTTTGATTAACTTTACAATCAATTTATTCTAATTGAAGGAATGCTATTCACTATATCATCATATCCTACAAGTTAGACATTTAGTTCTCATGTGAAAAGCTTTTAATTTGGAATTTTTGAAAAATGAATGAATGAATCTGTTTATAATAGAGACTAAGTATCATTGAAATTCATTAACAGATTATATCTTTAATCGTGAATTAATAATGAAATTATAAAACTTATTATGTATACAATCATTATTGTTATTGTCTCGCATTGACTGTTAATTTTTTTAAATATTAATTTTTTCTAACAACTATTTTACAACTAATTAATATTGAAGAACATAAGTTCTCCAAAATATAAAAGAGAATGAATAATAATAATGAAACTTTAGTTTAAAAATATATATAACATCATAATAGAATAACTAACTGGCCTTTTTGGTGTAACCCCAATATAAAAATTTCGAAATATACATTTAATAGTAAAATATTTTTGCTATATATTCATGATTTTTATAGCGGTAAACGCCTTATTAAATGTTATTTCAATTTTAAAAATTCATCATTAACTCAGATATTCTGAATAACTCCCGAAGGGTCTGACCAACTTCCGACGGGGATCTGGTCAAGTGTGGTATCAATTTACTTGGTATGATGAGCTGAATCCATGAAGGTATGACTTGAGGCAATTGGTCAGACCCTTCGGGAGTTATTCAGAATATTTGAGTTAATGATGAATTTTTAAAATAGAAATAACTAACATTTAATAAGGCGTTCACCGCTATAAAAATCATGAATATATAGCAAAAATGTTTTACTATTAAATGTATATTTCGAAATTTTTATATTGGGGTTACACCAAAAAGGCCTTCCTCAGTGAGCCTATTTTGATCATTAATTATAAGCGTATATTTTTTTATAAACTATAAGCCTGATAAATCACAGGTATTAAGCGCTTTGTTATTATTCGCCTATTATATAAGATATTTGTTTTTTACAAATAAATAAATAAAACAATGTCTCAAACAGATTGTGATTCAAATGAATCTCAAATTGATTTACTATGAGTAAAGTGCTGAAAAAATCAAATTAATCAGCGGACCACTGAGCTAGTGAAATTCTAGTTCAGTATTAATCTAAACTTTTATTGCATACATAACTTTAAAAATTATACTATGTATGGGTCACAAGTGGTCTGCAGATTAATTTGATTTTTCCAGCGCTTTACAATGTAAACTACAATTATCCAAATCAATAAACTAATTAAACTCATAATCTGAGCAAATTTAATTCTCGGTCGGGACGGGTAGGCTGGACTTTTTGACTTGTCGGGTAGGGTGTAGGCAGGGTGTACACACATTCCCCCAAGATTTTTGAGATTTTGAAAAGGCATACCTTGGTCCCCCCCCCTTTGATATTTTGAGAAATTAAAGATATTTTTTTAATCATGCTCACTTTTAAAATCATTGAAAATTATAAAAAAATTAGGAATTTTGATAAAAATCTAAATATTTAACTTTTAAATCATAAATTCTAACATTATTTTTTGTTATTAACATTATATGGTGGTATTTGAGAAATCAATAAAAATTTGCTATATTTATTCAAGTCTAATCAAATTATAAATTATTAGTTAAATATTAATAAAATAATTTATATTCAAATAGAAACTATTTAAATTATAAACTATTACTGATGAAATTTATAAATATTTTAATCATCATAATAATAAACCTGATTTTGAATATTATGTTTTTCCTTAAAATAAACGATGACAAAAATTCATTAGAAAATAATTAATAATTTGAAAAATTGTATTGAGTATCATCATTATAATAAAGAATTGTATTTATTCGCAAAATTAGCAATTCTAACACTAGTTTTTAAAGAATGCAATAGAAAATCGAGTTTAATGTCAATTCGAACAAATAATGGTTTGTATGTTAACATTTTAAGATTTAACGATAAAATTACCAGCTTAAGTTTGATAATTATCGGGCAAATTCGGGTTAAACCCGAAATCGTTGGGCTTTAGGTACATGTTTGTAATGCAAATATTTAGTGCCAAATGAGATGTAATCATCGAATTAACTCATTGGGGAAAGAATTTAAATGTTTTAAATGTTATAAAATGTATCTCTACTTTTCATATATTAAACTTCTGTATTTTTTTCAATAAGACCGCACTGTAATTAAATGCGCTCTAAATTCTGCTTTTGAGATATAGAGGGAGGATATTGTGCAGTATAAAGTGCTCAAGTGTTACAATCAGCTCAACCAAGGCAAAATATATTATTATATCTGATATTCTTATCATTTATCTTACTATTTCGGCATTTATATCAAGATTCCTAGCATATGAAGAGCAGTGCATTACCCAGCTATGGGACCAAAGGGTGGGCTCTGGTCTCAAGCATTTTGAGGCTTTTAAGTATAAACATAAGTGTTTTCAAATATAAAAAACATTTAAGATTTTCCTCTATTACTGGCTCCTGACCTAAAATTTGTGGTCTGGTCACTGGGGTCAATGAGTGGGGTCACTGATGAAGCGATAAACTTTATAATAGCTCACAAGTGAGAAAAACAAATTAGTATTGAATTGAAATTTAAGACTTATTCTATACTAAAAAGAAAGTTAATGAAAAATTGATGAACTCTTGAAATTGAAGTCTAATAACTACTAATAAATAAAATTACTTGAATTACCATTTAAATTAATGCAATAATACTCAATATGCAGGGCCTTACAGTTCTATTATTTGCACACAAATTCTAGCTGTAATTCTCTAGTGTGTGATCAATTGAAAAAATAACTTTATCTGTAGCCACAAATAATTTAAATGTTTTCTATAATGTTTTCCTCTTAATGTTTCACTTGGGAAATAAACAGTAAAACGTGAAACAAAAAATTGAAACCATGTAAAAATAGTTAAATTAAAATTAAGAAAATTAGCTTTTTATTGATGATTCTAAAGTAGAGAATAGTAGGGCTATCACTACATACTAACTCTTATTAAACTTATTTTTATGGCTTCTGTTCTGTATACCACTGATTCTCATTTGATGAATAGTTCAAGTGATCCGCCACAAAATTTTGAAGTTTAAAAAATAAATTCATCGCTTTTCTGATTAGATTTATTCTTATATTTAGAATAAATATGAAAGCAGAATGACATTTGTTATTTAATTAATACTTCACACTTTATAATAGCTATAATTTGAAAACTGCATTCGGTTAATAATAATTTCTGTTTGACTTGTTGTCACTTTCGAACTCATAGTTTTTTATGAGTTTTGTTAAGTATTCCAAATATATAAATATTAAAGTCGAGTGAGAGAGCAATCAAATATCTTTCGTTAAGCCTATTTATATCAAAAATAGTTCTTAATTGTGATGTGCAATAAGTCAAATACTAGAAATAATGAACTAAATTTATGTGTATTTTATCATAACTTTACTCTTTAGTAGCATTTTTAAAGATGAAGAACTCATAATCTATTGATCTCACGATCAAGAACTCATGATCAGTGATGGGCAACTCATTCAGTTGAAAGGGCCACAAAAAGCACGGTTTCTCACGGCGGACCGCAAAAAATATACATAATATTATTATGGTTTAAGTGAATTTAATTATAATTTATTTAGTTTACAGAACTGGACGATTGACAACGCTTTTAAGCAATTAGTGATTCAATGTTAGCTTTTAATTTCTTTGATATGAATATTTTGATGGGATCACGCAAAAAAATTATTCGGATCCAGTTACCCATCACTAGAATAGATGTATTGGCCACATATATCAGGCACTTAGCTTTATAGTTAAAGAAGGGAATCCCTGCTTCTTAAGTAACTGTTATTAATGAATATTAATAAATGCCTATTTTTCAAAAGCAATTGCAGCTCAATTTTTAATATACGACTATTAAATATACTGCCAGTAATCTTACTATTAACTATAGTTAAATTTATTATTAAATCAACGAATCGGGACCTCTACTGTAACAGTGTTGATACACTTTTTTGATGTTGTCATAAAGCAATTAAATTGTTAAGTCGCTAGAGATTTAATTAAACTGATTATTAGAGCCATTGTGCTGTCCAGAAGTTTTGTTGCACAAGTAATGAACACCTAAAAGCCAAACTGCACTTTAAAATATCCCACTGTATACACCGTATTTACGATAATGTCATTTATTCATATCTTTTAATTAATTGCTTAATAAAGTTGATTATTGTTTTTATTAAAGATTTATACAGAATATAAAGTGCTTATTAAATAAATGCAAATTCATCTCAAAAAAGTGACAGATAATAAGTTAAGTTAGTGAAATAGGTCTAAAAAAGCAATAATTACTTATTAAGATATGTTATCCGATATCATTGTATTTAAAAAGTTGAGTTAAATAAACTTTTTGGTTTTTTCATACACTTATAGCATCCTTTATAGTGCGCTCTACAGTTTTGGTTGCCACATTTTGATGGATCTTTCCCTGGATACGCATACTCAATTTTTAGTTTTCATTATAGTTTCAAACAATTTTACACATTGATTCAAACCTGGGCTTCCCCTATGTCCCGGTTTTATTAAAAACTTCTGCCTGGACAGAGAGGTCAAAATCTAGACAAACCAAACCTGGACGTCTGGCAACCGAAACTATAGTAGAGGTAAGCTTTCAGTTCACTTGGATTTAGACAGCGTTCCAGACTTATTTACTCTAATACTTAATAGATGTAAATTTTGTTACAGCGTTGCCAATAGAATTTATTCTGATGGACAGTGATGCTCAACCCTCGAGCGTTTGACGCTCTATAGCTAGCTTTGGCAGAGCGTAAGCACGAGCTCGGTTGACAGTCGAGCGTGAGCTATACTTTTATATTTTATATTAAATTTGAACTTTTATTGGAACTCTTTTAGTATACATTTAACTATTATAACGTTAA